>WYDI02013613.1:13326-99753 GCA_009867235.2 Psittacus erithacus
GACTTGTTCCAACAGTTCCATGTCCTTTTTATGTTGAGGACACCAGAACTGTACACAATACTTCAAGTGAGGTCTCACTTGTCCAGTTAGAACTTTTCCTGATCCAGCTTCATTCCATTTCCTCATGTCCCATAACTGGTCACTAGACAGAGAGCTACACCTCCCTCTCTGCTACCCCCTTGAGCAAGTTATAGACTCCGTCAGGGTCACCCCTCAGCCTTCTCTAAGCTGAACAATCCTACTTAACTCAGCTGCTTCTTGCCCTTGAGACCCTTCACCATCTTGGTCACCCTCCTGTGGACATGCTATAATAGTTTGATGTCTTTCTTATACTGAGGTGCCCAAAGCTGCACATGGTTGAGGTGGGATTGTGCCAGTGCAGTGTAGAGTGGGCCCTCAACCAGCTAGTTTTGTTGTGCTTGATGTACCCTGATCGTAACAGTTAAAATAATTGCTGACCTTGTTAAGCGGCTGGATGGGCAGTAAAACTTCCTTAAATTGGAATCACTAAACCTTTACCTAGTGATATTACAACGAACACTTTTTTGTGTAATGAACATTTCTATGACTGATACTTGTATTCAAAGCTCCGATTCAATGGAAATATATATACCTTGCATGTGTTTCATGGTGGTGATTGTTCTGTAGAAAGTTATTCCATGAGCTTCATGATGCGAGTCTGGGTTCAGAGAGTTAGCTGGTTTGTCCTAATTTTCTGTTATGCATTACAAATGTGGCTTCTGCATGGATTTCATTCTGTGTCCCGGTACCAGCAAGATAAGTGGATGCAAATGCTAATGAAAAGCAAGCAGCAAGAAGAGCCAGTGGGAGCTGAATTCTGAACATGTAGCAGTGTATACTGCTTTGAAGCAGTGTACTGCAGACATCTTCATTTGGGAATACAATTATTGGATTTTATATATATATATCAATCCCTGTGCATGCATAAAATGAGAATAATAGTGCTCTCTTTCACTGCAGAAGTTCAGAAGATTAATGATGAAGTACTCAGCTGTTACAACAAGGCACTGTATAAAATTTCTAAGAGGAGTTCTGTTAGACTCAAATGTTCTCTTCCAGTTCCAGTGTTCAGTAAATAATGTCTGGAGATGTCCACTGGATAAGAAAGGATAGAAAGAAATAGCTTCTCACCCAAGAAATACTGGCTAGCCTTGTACCCTGAATGAGTCAAGGATCCTTAGTGGTAAATGGTATGTTATCATACAAGTAATGATTGTCTCTTCCTGCATGTGCACTTCCAAGGGCAAATTGCACTGTGTAAGCCTTTGTTCTCAGAAATAACTGATCCAGTCTAGTTAAAAAGTTCATCCTGAGGCAGGGAAATTTCAGCCAAGGTGATAAATATTTGGCATAGTTATAAGTAACTGAAAAAAAACCCTAGTAATTAATGATGGAAATTTGGGAGCAATTGTAATAGATGTTGCTACTTCTAACTACCTGAAAATACCAGGCTTTATTGCAATATTAGTCTGAGGAATTTTATTTAAAAAATTCTCAGAAGTAAAGAATGTCATCATTAAATGGGAAATGTATATTTTTTTTTATACTATATATTGTATTAACTGATTTTGACATATAATTTTGAAATTTCTTACAAGAGAAAGAAAAGTATTTTGGAATTGGCCTGTGATACAGGAGACCTTTGTTCAGGTAAGCTACAGTTTTCCTTTGTTACTTTGAATTCATACTTTGATAAATGTTCAGTGCATTCTTATGTTATACTATGGTGTTGGCAATGAGGAAGTATGAAGCTGCTATGCATCATAGGTTTTGGGGAGAGGTTGGTTTGATTATTTACCAAGTTCTGTCAATTTGCTGTATGTAGCCAGACACAACTACATCATTTAACTCACACTGGGTTCATTGTAATCATATATTGTAGAATAAACAGTAAGGGTTAGCCTTAAGTACATGCCACCAGAGGAAAACTTTAATTAGGAAAGATTGAGGTTGACCGGTAATTACAGAGGTAACAGTTCACGCCTCTATAGTTAAAGGTTGAGTCAGTGTTTCCAATATAAACCATTATTTTCTGGGGTTTCTACTCGCTTATTCAGAAACTATGTGGTCACATCCTAAGGACATTTTTTTTATAGGCTGTAAGTAAATTCCAGTTGCAGCAACGAAAAGAAATATACATTCAACAAAACAATAATCTTTCAGAAACTGAAAAGATTCCTTAACTGATTGGTGCGAAATGTTTGGGCTCAGATGCAAAAACACTGTTGCATGAGAAAATCTGTGCGAAGATATTGAAGTATTCAAAATAAATGTGTTCTTGTGGTATCCTAGAATGTGAGTTATGCTGATTAGTCCCAGCTCACCTGACTGTATTGCATTACCTTTGATGTACTAATAGCATTCCAGTAACTCCTACTCTTAACTAGATTACAGTAATTAATATGCTATGGGTGATGTAGTTTGAAAATATGTCCCTAACACAGCAGAATGTTTCAGGATGAAGTGGTTGCCTTGATTTTTAGCTAAATTATTCCATTCTAAAGTTGCTCCCATAAATGATATTTGCATTTATTATGGCTTTATGTAGTAATTTTAAAGCAGTGGTAAGGAAGGCTGGAGTATTTGAAATCTTACTCAGGCTCAAAAAACGGTCTGAAAGCTGGTATTTATTTGATTTGTGTACATAGTGTACTCCTCACAAGTGTATTATTCTATGATCATTGAACCTGTGTTCTGCTTGGTGGAGTGCTGAAGTAAGAAACACATATATTAAGCGCCTTCTAGTACTAGGAGTTTCTTATCCTGATAGATTTATTTTTGTTACTAAAAAATGAAGAAATATCTTCCACGCATATAAGGCAAACAATTGGAAGAAACTCGCTTGGGGGAGCATGGGGTGGTAGCAAGAACATTGAACAAACTAAACTCAGAAACTTTAATTTATACACAGAGAAGTGGGATTTTTTTACTTTAAAAGCTTCACAGAATTTAGTGGAAAGGATTATCACAGAAGTGAATTAGGAAAAGAATTACCAGGTTTGTTTATTGTTCTCTATAGCATTTGTTGTGGTAATTAAATCTTTTATACTTCTCAGAACTGTTTTAGGCCTGTTATGGAACAGGGGGAAATAAATTACTTCTAATTTTATATATGACACAATGAATGAGGATAATAAACTGTGCAGAGATGGGGAAGTTGAAGAGAACAAGGCTTGTAGCAATATGTTCAGGCAATGATTTGGTTTTGGCATTTAGACACGGTGACTCAGTTTCAGGTTGGTGAGGTGTTTATTGTTGAGGTATCTTGCACATTTGTTTAAGAAGGGAGTGCTAGGAGATATTTGAATGAAAAAATCAGAGATTTTGCAAGCCAGAAGTTGAAGTGAGCTGATGCCCCTGGATACCAGCGAAGGCATGGAGAGATGGGAGAAATGGGAGATTAAAACACTGGTATAACTGCCACAATGAATGATTGACAAGACACTGAAATAAGAGTGTATTTATTTGTGTTTATCACTCTACATTAAGGGTGTAAGCCTATAAAATGCAAAACATTTTCAACCAATTTACCAGTGTATTTAGGAGAGTTAAGCATGTACTTTAGTATTAAGGATATGCTATTATAGATCAATTTAGCGTATGTGTTTGATTTTTGTGTTGGCAAATGTTAGCTGTTGGGTTTTCCTGTAAGTTCTAAACATGTTATATTTCATTTACTCTGCCTTTGTCTCCCTTTCCTCTTCTTTGTGCTCAAGTGTTCGAGGCCAGGTTGGACGGGCTATGAGCAATCTGGTCTAATGGAAGGTGTCCCTGCCTGTGGCAGGGGGTTGGAGCTAGATGACCTTGAAGGTCATTTCCAACCCAAACCAGTCTATGGTTCTGTGATTTTCTTACTGCATTTACATTTTTCATGACTGTAACTCTATGGTAAATTTGCTTATTAAGAGCGGCACATGAATTTTATCTGATATGGTGCTAGCTATATATGCGTGTTTGTTATCTCTTTGAACTGCTCTCCCTTCTGCATTGCAAATGGTTATTAGGATAAGAACACTATTGTTTAATTGTCAGCTCTTCTCCTTTAACCAAGTAACCAGCTCTCACTTCCAATTGAGAAAGCCATAAGCATGCAAGTACTGGCTAGTGTGGGAAATACTCCCTTAGTAAAGCCTACAGAAACTTTGCAAGGGGTGTGGAAAGGATGCTAATGCTCAAAGCCCTGCAGAGCAGTTTGGGATGAGTTAGATGGTATCCGCTAAGGCTGTGCCCTCCAGAACAGTAACCTCACTGCCCTTGGAAGAAAGGCACAGCCTAGTTCCTCATCCAGGCTGTGGCACCTGCACTGTGAAACAGGCATGGAGGATATGGGCCAACACCTCACCCACTTCAAAGTCTTGCAGAAAGAGTGTTTGATACCCTAAAGGAGCCTTACTGAAAAAAAAAAACCAAAAAAAGCAAAGACTTTTTATATATGTAGTTATAATAGTTATAGATATAATGAAATGTGTGTGTGTGTGTGGCTACAATCCATCCACAGGGGAGTGCAGTGTGCTGTGGGTGTTACATTTCTTGTGGATCATCATCCTTAATACAAGACAGGGATATAGGTATCAGGGCTGTGACTCTATCAAATAACTTACTAGAAAGAGGTGAATCTGTGTATGGTCTAAGAATTGGAGTTTAGAGATCTGAAAGGCATATGCAAGGGAAGGGATCGCAGACTAGAATCATCCTGTATCTCTCATTTATTGTTATGCTGCACAACTCTCAGCGTGTGACTAGAAAAGAGACCTCTCTCAACACTAGCTTATGTATTAGAGCCCAGTTAAAGGCCGTAAACATAGCATTCTCACAGACAATAAACTGTAACCAATAAAATTTCAGAGGAGCTAATCACTTTAACAAAATCAAGTAGAAAACCATCAGAAAACAAATCTCTACTACTTCATGACCTCTAATGAGTGCGAGGGATGAACATGCAGTAAAGCTGGCAGGAGCACTTAGTGGGCTGTAATCAACTAAAAATTTGGAAGTGATTCAGGCGCCAGGAAGGCATGTAAAGAGGAATTTCAACATCTAGCTTCACATAATAGCATGCAAGAACCAACTGTAACTAACATATCTTTCTTTATGGTGAAAAAATGAAATGTGCTGTGTGAGGGATTTTTTTTTTTTTAAATATAAATAATTTGAAACCCAAAATAATTCAAAAACCTCTCACATGCTATGGAAAGCAAGTCTTAACTTGGTCTGAGTTACTGGGTGGCTTCTGCTAACTCCATTGTCTCAGAAGGCATTGAGACCCTATGTTGTCACATCACGACAGTTACAATACAGAAGTCTGTTGGGTTTTATTCTGTAGCTTATGGCTAGGGTTTCATCTAATTGGGATGTGGAGAGTTTGCACAACTACTCCAGCATCTTAGGTTATGTCATTAATTTCAGGCTGATGGATCAATACAGAAATCTGTCGCTAACCTGTTTTACTGGTGTATGGAAGGCTGAGAAAGATTATCAAGTTACATCTGAGCCTATAAGATTCACCTCAGAAACATTCGACTGCTATTTTCAGTAAAAGTAAAAATCATGTGAAAAGATTGCAGGAGCAGTGAAGCATATATTTGTGAGTCCCTAGTTTGTAAGGTGAACATATTTTACTTAAAAATTGCTGAAGTTTCGGTTTTACTAGTGGTTTTAGAAACAAAATTTATTTGTTAATTACTCTGATTTTATAGATCTTAATAAATCGTGGTAGAGAAGTCAGAAACCCTACCTCAACTGAGATCTTCCCAATGAACTTTCAGAACAGATCAGTTCTTTTTGAGACTCTTTTCTTCTCATTGTTGTATGAGTGCCTCCCTTTTCTTCACACATTGACTGCATATGTTTATAAACAGCTACGGTGATTCTAATTTAATGTAAGAACCTTTTCCTTCTAGGGAAGTGAGTACTGGTTTGGCCTGGGCAATTAGGAACTGTGGGGTACATTGGAGAGATGTAGAATCTCATGCTGGTCAAAGCGAAAGGGCACAAACCAGTTCCGTGTCTAAGTGGCTGCTTGCTGCTGGAAAAAGCCTTGGTTGACTTTACCTCAGCGTAAACAGACTACAAGCGCTTAAGGCTGTGGACATAAGTCAGTGTTTATATGATCAGAATTTGCTATTTTGACACTCAGCAAGATTCACATGATTCAGTTAACATCAGATTTGTATTAAGTATTTGATAAAATGCAAGGCCTTTTTCATCACAAAGGCTGCAATAATTGCTGTAAAATGATAGCTGTAAGATAAAACTTGTAGTAGAAATTGGAAGTTTTACTGACACTTCCAGTTTATATCAACTAGCATTTGCATATCAATATATATTGAGATATATATAAAATATCAATTATCATAATGAGAACTGCAGCATCAAAATCTGCTTTTATAAGAGAACACTCTAATTTCTATCCATGTCACAAACTGCCTTCCAGCCAGCTGCTAGACTATGCCTTTTCACCTGATTTGTGGCTTCCACAGTTCTCAAACTCTACCTCTGCTGTACTTTATGTTTTAGAATAATGTTGGTGTAAGTGGCTCTCATAGTCTCAGGTTTTAAAGAAAGACAAGTTTTCTAGGGAGACATAGTATCTTCTGTTAGATCTTATGATTGCACCTGGGGAAACAAACAGAACTACTTCTTGAGCCTCCTTGGTTTTACTGGGGCTTTTTTTAAACTAAATTGCTAGACAGCTTCTTCAGTTGTA
Source organism: Psittacus erithacus (assembly GCA_009867235.2). NCBI lineage: Eukaryota > Metazoa > Chordata > Aves > Psittaciformes > Psittacidae > Psittacus > Psittacus erithacus. The sequence continues at coordinate 20,054 of WYDI02013613.1, forward strand.
CAGGAAGGAATTTGTGGGGGAAAAAAAAAAACAACAAAAAACCAAAAAAAAACAAACCTGGAAGTATTTTCCCCATTTAATCTTTGCAGCACCTTCTGTGGTACCACAAGCAACATTCACAGAATGCTGTTTGTGTTCCTCTGAGTTTCCTCCTTGAGACCCATAACTTACATTTCCCATTAACAAGCTGATGATATTAAGCTAGTAGGGAAGTGGGGAGGCTCCTGCTTATATTATCTATTTGTATGCTTGCATCAGATATAAATCTGGCACATATGTTGTGTGTAACATAGACCCTGTATGTCTGTATCTATATTCTTTGTTTTGTTTCTTTCTTTTCTTTTCAGACTGTCACATTAGGACAGGATGCCTGGGCTAGAACATCAGCTGGGCTTTGCTGCTTCTTTTCTTTCTCCATTCTGTTTCATTCCATGATGCTTCTGTATATTAATTGCAGTATCCAATCTCTACAAGCATCACTGTAGTTTGTAAAGAATTTTCTGGCATAATCCAAACTGTAGGGAAGTCTGTTGTTTATATCAAGAAATAGTATTTAGTGGATATAGGAATGTAAGAAGTGCCACAAGTAAAATCTGTCTTCACACTAACATAGTTTATTATGAAACTAGTTATAATGAACTACAGTTTTGCAATACAATAACAAAGAGAAATTCCAAATTTAGTTGCCAGCATGGATTCATAGACAGGCATAGATGCATGCACTCAGCATCATGAAGTGCAAGCCAAGAAGGCATGTAAATGTTTGGTTCACTGCTGTGATACAGAGCAGAAGGCAGACTTCAAAGACATCATACACGATGTTGAAATTGGTTCCCTGCTGACTTTCCTAAAAGTGATTCATCCAGAAATGGAACAAAAAATATTTCAAGTATAACAAAGAGCAAACAGCAGGAACTGGCTGTCCTTTCTTCACCATGTGACTGGCAAATAAAGTTTGGAAGAGTTTGTGGGTTATATCCATAACCCTAGACATGGCCAATAGCCTTTCTATCTGGAAAAATCTGTATTGGTATAGAAAACATTTCAGTCCTTTCTGACATAGAAAAGCTCTCTACTTGATTTTCTTGTCAAATGAGGTCAGGTGGAGTTGGGGAGGGACAGTGCTTTATGAATGCAATGCCGAAAAGAATTACTTGCACATTAACATTTAATTACCTACATGAAGTGATTTAGAGGACAGAAGGCATATTATGTTTTTTTTCTGAGTACTGATTTTCTCAATATATACCATAGTTATTTCACGGGCTTTCAGATTTAAAGGACAGATGAAGTGTTTAAAGAATTTACTACTTCTTCCTTTTAGGCATCTAAAAGAATTTTCACAGCTCTTGGTTAGGGAGGAATCCACAGGGCTTCAGGGTGCTAAACCCTTCTAAAGACTTTGATTTGTATTCCTGAAAGGGGCTTGGACTCATGAAAATTTGCTTGTTAAGGGTATTTTCTTTTTAAGTCAGTCTGTCTTGTCACAGGAAAACGAGATCTTTCTGACAGCGTTTGTCAGATTTCAGTTTCTAATAGCAAACTGTGCAATGCAGCTTCAGCATTAACTTTCGGAAGAGTTACAGTCCTCATTTAACTCTTCTGAGAGTTATTTCCAAAGATGCAAAGATATGAGGTGCATAACTCATATTGAGTTGGGAGGAAATAATAAACACAAGGCTCTAATAGGAGGCTTGTTTAATTACTCCAGATTACCTTGAGATTTTCAGATGAAAGGTACTGTAGTGTATCTGTTAACAAGTTAACTGCTCCCTGTTCTCTGAGAGAAACAGTTACATTTTGGTTGTTTGTTTACAAGGTTTGGGTAAATGTGACCAACAGGCAAACAGTACTTACTGTGTTGAAACTTGCTGCCTGTGATAAAGAGTTCTGTTATGTAATAAATATTGACACGGGTTGTATCCTGTTTATTGTTTGTTTTTATTTTATTTACTTTGTTTGAGGTTTGTAATGCAGCATTTTGATCCAGGAGCCCATCCCTATTCAAGAATATGCTATAGTGTGAAAGATTTGTTGATAACCTTGGCAGGATGTTTCACACAGCTGTGAAGGTGCTCTACTGAGAGACAGCCAGTTTTCAGCTTGCTCTTTGCAGTTCTCTCTGCATGCCAACACCAGTCTACAAAGGAAATTTTAAAGTCTTTACAAAAGTCAAAGAACAGAAACGTCTAAGAACTGCATATAACCTTAATGTGATTGAGAGCAAAGATGTAAGCTCAAGCCTGTTGCTTTCGGTTTCTTCTTTTCTGAAAGACTTGGTGCAAAGTACCTACGAGGAATTCTGTTTTGTTGTTCATAGTTATAGTATCAGGCACTTTAGTTTTAAATACTAGAAAGAATGACATTCTGAAAGTAGTCATAGCCAATGAGGACAAAACAACCATGTCAGGTTCTTGGTGGAGGCACACTCAAGGCTAGAATTCACCAGTTTTAGGAAAGGCTCACTTGGCCTCTATCCCTTTCTGTGCAGACCCTGTGTTATTTAGAGACGTTGTTCCATACTGCTCATCATTAGGAAATGAAGATCTCAACCCGTTAAGAAAATACAGTTCTTCTCATCTTCATATCCTGCACTTTTTAAGACTCAGCTGCAATCATGACATAAAGACTTCGTTCAGAGTGACAGGCTTTATTGTAGCACTGTGTTGGGTTTTGTTGGTTTTTTTTTTCCTCCTGATTTACCGTCACCAAACCTGTAAGTAAGTATATATGTTATGACTTAAATGAGAAGTGAGATGTAATGAAGCAGGCTAATTTTGCTTGCTCATATATGACATCTATTGCTTTAATTGTGATTAAAATGACTTCTCAGCAAGGCTCCTCATGAGGTTTATTGCATAGGAACTGGAGACAGTAGTTTAGAAATTATGTCTGCTTGTTTACAAGTGATGTAACCTTTCAGGTGAGCCAGTACACGGGCAAACAGGAATCAAAATTATATACTTCTGTATGAAGTTGTATATGTATTTCGGTAATATTCAACAGTTCTCTGAACTATACTTTGGGATATTTTAAAGCAGAAGACATGGTAGCTCTGCTGCTGTTCTTCAAATACCTAAGCACTCCAAAATCCCGTTCAGCTCTTCTGTGGAGGTAGGTATGAATAGTGCACAATAGTCTTCCAGGCTTGTGTTTCAAGAAATCATCTGTGGGTTGTTCCAAACAGTGGAATAAGCCTCACTTATGTGATTATTATTATGCTTTAGAAAAGTTAGAGTTTGGGTTGTAACCAAATAACCTGTATTATGCCATTTTTGTGCTTTCCCTTGACTCTGTGGCATGCTTCTAGACACTAACAAGTGGCGGTTCTATCCATTTGCGTAGATTTACACATTTTAAATCCCCTGTTGACACAGTTGTCTTCCTTGTGTGAGCAAAACTACCAAAGCCAAAAATCCTTCCCAGGATTTTATTGGCATATCATAGTTTATGATGATTCATTACACAGTAAGTGCTGCGTTTTCCAGCCTTTTGGGCATATGGTGTGGCACAGTCAAGTATCAACAATATTATGATTCTTTTGTGATTAAAGATCTGGCAAGAGATTTGAGCCACTTGATAGTTTGCTTATTAGCTAGATAGTGCCATAGGGGCACCTCACTCTTTACACTCATTAGTTGCTAAATATGTGATGGGAAGACAGGTTGTTAACTATGATTCTCATAGCAAAAAATTTGCATAAAGGATTCAGTAATGAGTTAGCAGAACATAACATCAGTCATCAGGAATGGGAGCTGAGTAGAATTTTTAAGATGAATTTTCTTGATGATATATAGTTAGTCACATAATCCTGGGATGGTGTTTGAAATCTATGGAGCTGTATGTGAGCAGGTTTTAACCAAGTAGTCCTCTGGAATAATGATGACCAAGGTAAGGAAAGTTTTCCGGCATTCGATTTCTTAGTGAGAGCTTCAGCCCATAAGAAACATTCAGAAATCTTAGTACAGTTCTACATGATTCACGTGTCTTACCAGAAAACACATAAATAATACTTGAGAACTGCAGTAAACAGTTTTCAAAGGGTATATTATTCAGCTTAGTCAAGGGTAGAGAAAAGGAGGAGTGCATTTCAATCTCATAAAATGCATAATGTTATTGTCTGCTTTGACGTAAGTAAGCTAATCTCTGATGTATCTGGTTATAGTTCAAAATACCACCCATTTAATGAAATACACTCTACTCAAAAAATTACCTGTTTGTCTTTGCACCTAGAAATTATATCTTAAAATGTTGGCATGTGACAGAACCTTGGGTGACGTGGTCTTAGTAGGTGGCTTCTCTGCCCATGGCAGGGGGTTGGAACTCGAGATCTTAAGGTCCCTTCCAACCCAAACCATTCTGTGATTCTATGAAATGTTTTTAGAATGTGAATATTTTGGGATTCACACCCTTTTTTAAAAAACAAAGTATGATTTATTGTTAGTAGCAACACTGTATTTATCCACAGTTGTGGTGTCCCAAGTTACTTGCCCTCCAGGAACTGGATCATTGCAGAAAACAATACACAACTCAGTTCTCTTGAGTTCCGCTATTGTGAAGCTGTCTCCAGAAAAGAATGACATTTATTCATCTGGAATCATAAGGTTTTCTCCCCACATCAATCTTGTACCATGTGACAGAAAGTCTCTCCTGTAAAAGTTAGGAGTAAATGTCTCATTTGCCATTGAAATGAGTGCTTAGTTTAATTTTATAGAGGGCAATAGAGAGGAAAGTGCTAGAAGAGTGAGAAGGCAATAGAGAGGAAAGTGCTGGAAGGGTGAGAAATTTCCTAGATTGAAATTTGAATGAGTGCTTGAAGACTGTATATCACTGAAGGTTTTGGGCCTGTTACAGCAAGGCCAGTCCTGAGTAGCAAACTCAGACACAGATGAAAGTTTTTAGCTTTAGCAAAGAGGGAGATTTGCAAACATTTTGTTCAGCTTCAAAAATATACAATGGAAGGCCTGAGATGAAGCCATGACTTTCCTCTGCAGTTTGAATTCCTGATGAAACCTAAGGCACTGCAAGTTTAGGGTGGCTTGGGGGATTTCACTGCACTTACGCATTGGTCTGTCACAACAGCAGCACGAATGGCAGAAGGTATTAGTGATTCAGAGTTTCTCATTTACACCCAGGTTTGCGTCATGTACCGTGTTGCATATTTCCTTTCTTTTCAAGTATGTTTTTTTCGGACTGGTTTATTGTTGACTGGGAAGTGGAGCTGTTCCCAATGTATTCCTAAGGAAACATCCTGTACAGGAAGAGAGATTTGTTTTATTTTACGTACAGCTGCCAATATACTTAAAAGTGGATGGTCTCTCTCCTCAGGTTTTTTTTTTTTCTTTCTCTCCTAACCTAAATTGAAGTTTAAGGTCAGCCTATAAGCCAGGCCTGCTTGAAGAAGGGCAGCTGAGGCTCACAGAAATTACTGCAAATATAAAGAGCTTTAAGACCTCTTAATAAAGAGGTTATGGCCTCTATTTGTTAATCTTTATGCAGCTAAAATGTATGAAGGACCCAAATGCGTACTAGCTGTGGTCTTCCTATTTTGGTAATATAAACCGCTACCTTGCAGCTAAAGAGGTAACTGTATTTTTAAAGGTGACTTCTAAGCTCTGAAAGACAAGAGTTGCTGTTCATGAACAAAGCGTGGGACTCACAAATGTATCACAATACTGTTACCAGATTGCCGGTGTTACAAAAAGGACACTTCAAAATCGCTGTCCCTTCACATCTATTAAAGGGCTTTCTTGTCAGTATGTGATCCTTTCCTTGCTATTTGTGAGAGCAGTAAAAAGAGGCTTAATTCTCTATATTAAAACATGGTGATGAATGGGTAACTATGAGGTTACTGATGCCATACATGCTGTACCTAAAAACTTTAGCAGAAAGTCTTTTGCTATTGCTGATACACTGTCTCTGAAAACATTAGTGTTACATTGATGAATTCCGATTCTTCAGGATTATACACAGCTCATTTAAAATGTGTGACTTTGATAAAGAGCTGATTTTGGTGGAAGAACAGGTATACCTCATCAGCACCAATGCAATATGCTCAGCATTGTCCCAGTACAGAAACTGTGAGAGTGGGGTTTGAATTCAAAGTATTTCCTGGACCTGTTACATCTTGTACACTTTCCTGAAACTGTGAACAAGAATGTTGGTTATGTTGGGGCTTTTTTTCTGGCTTGAATATGTGTCCAGTGGGAACAGGACCGGAGACCACACAAATTAGTAACAATCACCTACTAGTTCCTAGGCTTGGATTTGGAATAGTTACCTGAATCATAGAATCATTAGGGTTGGAAAGGACCTTAAGATCATCCAGCTGCAACACCTTTGCCATAGTCAGGGATGCCTCACACTAGTGTTCCTTCTCTTGTAATCACTGCTTATATTGCTCAGTGTTCCTTAGGAGTACCGTTACTTCTGGTTAGCAGAAACTGTTGAATTGGAAAGGCCCTCTTTAAATTATGAATGTTGCATCTGGCTGAAGTAGGACAACTGAGCTGAAAAAAAAAATAGAAATAAATAATTTTTGTACAGAACTGCTCCAGTCTTTTAGCATTTTGCAGTTTTCTGTGTCTTTTTGCAGATTCACCACTCTTCTTGTAGCCTGCTACAAACAAAAGCCCCCACTGTGTTCTGAAAATAATCTTTAGAGGTGTATAATGAACAATATTGCATTCCCATGAAGCTTGAAAAGAGCAGTTGGTATATATATGCAAAAGGCTGGACACAGCTTCCCTTTTCTTAGGACATTTTCTGGGCAGAGTATATTTTCTTGCTATGAAAAATAGATGAGGTAGTTGTCAAATTATATGCATTAGAAAAGAGAAGAAAAGGAGTTTATAAGTATTTCTTTCCAGATATTTGTATATGCATTTCAGTAAAGCTCTTTCAAGGCTTCATTTCTAATGGATTTTGTTTGTTTGTTTTTAAGATGAGCTTTCCAAAGCTCCTCCAGCTCTACTTTTAATTAGAGATGATTATTCTGCTCTCTTTCTCTCAACTTTTATCTGCCAAAACCCTGTCATATTAATGACCTCCGTGATTTAGTTCAAAATGAAACAACCAATGTTATTATTACATAATGGCTTCTTTTCCCTCTGTGTTATTACAGAAGGCATTCTAGAAGAGAGGGAGACCACAGCTATTATCTCTGCATGCAAACTTTGAGGAAAATCCTTGAAGAAACATTTGTTCAGAAATCCAAAGAGAAAAGCTTTACTTAGAATAATTGACAAATGTTCCAGCAAACTTATCTCAGCCTCTTTGAAGTAAACTGAAATAGTCTTTGGACTGATTTAGACTTCAAGCCATTTCAGTGCTATGTGTTTAAGGCCTGTATTTTATTTTTTTTTTTGTTTGTTTGTTTCCTGATGCAAAAATTATGAACTTGAATTTCCAGTGGCTTTTGGTTAACTTCTGTTATGCTTCATGAAGGAAAACCAAGCTTCACTCCAGTATGATTTTACCTTGAGTTGTCATAGCTAATAGAACTTCCAGTATATTCATTCCTCAATAGAACAAGGAACAGGAGTAATTTAGAGCTATGGTGTCTTTCTCTGGTGGATTTTGTTTGAACTGAGACAGTAAACTCAATCCAGAAAGAGCAAGAAGGTGATAATTACTTCCTTTTGTCTGGCATAAAAAAGTTAAATATATGAGAGAAATAGTGTGTTCTGACTCATTACAAATCTCTTAAGCAAAACACTCCCTGCAAAGTAGGCAGAGTCTTAAAGGTCACAATGAAAGCTGAAGAGTTTTCTGTAACTTGACTGGCATATGCTGTGAGTGGGTTTCGGTTTCTTGGTTTGTGGATTTTTTTGGTTTAATTGCATGAGCTTAGTTGAGTTATCATAACACAATTGAAAAACTCCGTTAATATGCAGGCCAGAACTTGTGTGTCTGTGTCAACTGTCTTTGCTAAAGTCTGAATTCCCTTTAGGCTGTATACACAATGTGAGCGGGACTTCAGTTGTCATCTGCAACTTTATTGTGGCTTTTCACAGTCAGCTAACATGAATGACCTGAAGTATTTTGGGGGAAAAAAAGCTGGCTGTCCATGAGCAAAACTAAATAATTCCTGTGTACCCTGTCCTTAAAGTAATATATTCTGAGAGTCTCTAAAAAATTCTCCTGGGTGGCAGATGAGGTCACATCTCGTGATGCACAGGGCTGCAGGGGTTCAGTGTGTTGTCTGCACCTTCATGCTCAAGTGAAGTTTGGATGGAAAAGAACATGGCAGTTCAAAAATGGGGGCAAATGAATACAGTGGTTAATGGCTATGTAGTTGTACACATTCCCTGCTCTGAGAGAGTGTTACAACCACAAGTAGTATTTGTCCTGCAGGCTTGGTCATCATCCCACTGAGTGGGGTTCATTTTCAGGTCTCCATCATGCCTGGAGCATGTTGAGGACAAAGGGAAAACTGGTACTAGGTACACACTGTTCATATCTGCTCCAGTGTGTTAGCTATTCTCATATGCTGTGGCAGCACACTCCCTCACTGAAAGACACAGTAGTCATATAAAAAAAACAAAGTGAGGATTTTTAACCTAAATACTCTGTTACCTGTGGTGGTCAACCAGCTTATAAGGCTTGAAAGATTTTGACAGTGCTCTTTCACAGGTGGACTACTGGTTACCTTTGTAAACTGAATTAAGAAAATTTGATGTTTAGCAAGTTACAGTTGATAATACTTTACTCTCTGGACCATAGTTACTTAGAAATCCACACATAAAAGCACAGAGGAACCGATCCAAACAAAAATCACCTGAGATAGGTGGCTGTGGCTTTCTGGGGTATTACATATGGGACAGGCACAGAAGTGACGAGATTTATTCAAGGTCAAAATGATATGCAATATCTGAAGGGGGCCTACAAGGATGCTGGAGAGGGGCTTTTTTTTTATCAGGGATTGTAGCAATAGGACAAGGGGCAGTGGTTTCAAACTTAAACAGGGGAAGTTCAGGTTAGATATAAGGAAGAAGTTCTTTACTGTGAGGATGGTGAGGTGCGGGCACAGGCTGCCCAGAGAAGTGGTAAATGCTCCATCCCTAGCAGTGTTCAGAGCCAGGTTGGATAGATCCTTGGGTGACATGGTTTAGTGTGAGGTGTCCCTACCCATGGCAGGGGGTTGGAACTGGGTGATCTTAAGGTCCTTTCCAACCCAAACCACTCTATGATTCTGTGATATTTAGTACTAGGAGTAGAAAAATAAATTGAATAGTTTAGGAATCCCTAAAAATTGTCTCTAACCACTGTTTTGCATCTGCTACTTAGATAATTCATGCCTTTTCCCCACTCCAGTATGAAACAGCATCTCTGATCCAGGGATGAAAAGGGTTTTATTACAGTGTGTAATCTATGTCTTGCATCAGGTACAGCCTTATAAGTGTTGCTATTTTCCTTCAAATAAATGAAAAATACATTATGTTTCACCATTCATGTAAGTGTAAATGCAACTTACAGTAACCTGTTTGCAGATATAATCAGCCATGTCATCTTTCACCTTGATTTTTGAGGGTTTTTTTCCCAATGGCTGTTGAGAATGTATTATGAAGTGGAAGATACCAAAAACTGGATTACTCGGGTTCAGAAATAACTGCCATTCACCATTGTTCTTGCAGTCATGTAGCCTGTAGCTAAACTACATTAATGCCACCTTGGTTTAAAAAGACAGAGTTAATCAGGTTTAATTACTTGTTTAATCTAAAATGGAAATTATTTTTATTATTAATTGATCTATTTTTATTATTAATTGTTGCAGGACATACAGATCAAAACTTTTTGGGCTTCTTGTGTATCTCAGTGCTGATTTACCATAATTCTTTCCATCTTCCATGGATTTTAAATTCCTGTTGTGTAAATGAATCAAGGTTCCACTTTAAAGTTTATCAGTGAATTGTAATAAACTTTTGCGCTGAAAATTGAAGAACAATCCATCTGAAACTTGGGCTGTGCTATGTCTTTTCTCCAAACTTGAACCAAATATGGCTGAAATGCTTTAAAACTGTTGAAATGCAAGGTCTACCGGTGAGTATTGTCAGTTTTACTCTGCCACAAGATGGAAAGGGATGCTTTTTAATGTCTTGGAACACGTTCTAATTCCCATTGATTGCTCACGGCTTGGGGATGGGAATAAAGGCCTTCAAGCAAAGTTCTCAAAATATCCTAACATGCCCAACTCTGAAAAAATATCCTGAGATATTTTTGGCTTAATGGGAAGTAGAAAATAATGTCATACCTTTCAGTCCCATAAATTGGCTTGACTCATTCACTTGTACAAGACGTAAGCGAATAAATCCCGTGTCTTTTTTCAAAATCTCAAAGGAAAAGTTCATTCTGTTCAGATAAATATCCACCTTTGAACACTGTTGCACCTAACCTTCTAATGTTGTGAGTTTCAACTATGGAAAGTCACGGGAGTCTCCTCCTGTCCTTGTTTGTTTGTTTGTTTTTTCTTAACTCCATGTTAACTTTGGGCAAGAAAACCCCAGACCCTTCAGCTACATGCACTTTACTAGAAAATTGCTGGTGTTTGCAGTGAACTGGTTGCTGAACTTGAACTGGCAAAGTACTACCATCAAGTCACCATGCAGTGCACTCCCCACCTCAAGCCATGCATTGCTCCCTCCTTCCAGAGTATTGCCCCGATACGCACTGGTGGGACACAGGACCATGCCCAGGCTACTTTAGAGATGGTATTACTGGCTTGAATTGCTTTTTTGGTAGCATGATGAGTGTACAGGATGCGTGTGTATTATTAGGTCCTGACAATCCTGTGTGATGTAAACAGCTGAAGCTTTTACTGCTTCAAACTGCCTGCCTGACCCACGTCTGGGCATTGCCATTCCTGCACCAGTTATGTCTGATTCCGTCATGAACCTGTAATAAACTAGGATGAAGTGTGCAGCAGCTGATTGACAGAAGGCTCAGATATCCATGCCTCAAGGGCAGCCATCTCTCTCAGAGGGGCAGGGGCAGTGACTGGGAGCCATAAGTGTTTCAGACTTCCTTTTGTATCTCATCACAGACTGTGTGACAAGCTCCTGAAAGCATCATAGTAGATGTTTGCTTCAGCAGAGGGAAATCGAAGTCTTTAGTAAACTGAAATGTACTGAAATTCCAGCCAGTAACATGCTACCCATTGACTGGTAAGATAGTGTATGAATATGTTGTTCATGTTGCATTTTTTACTCTTGTTTTTTATCATGGTAGAAGAAAGAAAGGGCTCTTGGCATAGCTGGGATTCTCCAACATCACAAGCATTCATAAGATTTCTTTCCTGAATACAATCTACAGTTCCCTGCAGTTTCAAATTAGAACACTTATCTTTGATGAATTAGGGTTTATTTTTCTTTACTGATTTTAGCCTAGAATGGAACAATGCAAGACTGTACTCTTTACTGCTGCTTTTCAAATCTTTCCTATGATAGTGATACAACAGCTTGGTTTATGATGCTTTTCTGTGATAAGTATTCTTTCATTTCTTGATACAGGGCAAAATACAAACCATCAAATTTAATTCATTGCAGAAAAAAAAACAAAGCAATGCAGCCACTGAGGGACTACTGCCAGGATTGAGAGAAAAGTTCTTCAGAGATGAAAACACTTGGTACTTGCTTGGCTTCAGATTTATTTTTAAATCAGGAGTTGCATCACAAGGGTTAGCTTGTTACAGTTTCTAGACTTTTACCTAGGCTGGTTCACATAATTAAACTACGAGGACTTGATTCATCAGGGACTGTAGTGGGAGGACAAAGGGTGATGGGTTCAGACTGAAACAGGGGAAGTTCAGGTTAGATATGTAGAAAAAGTTCTTCCCTATAAGTGAGGTAAGGCGCTGGCACAGATTTCCCGGAGAAGCTATGGCTGCCACATCCCTGGCAGTGTTCCCGGCCAGGTTGGACAAAGCCTTGGGTGACATGGTTTAGTGTGAGTTGTCCCTGCCCATGGCAGGGGGTTGGAACTGGATGATCTCAAGGTCCTTTCCAACCCTATCTATTCTATGATTCTATGTAAGTGAAGAGTATTTATATTAATGGACTAAATCCATTAGAATTAGAAATTGGAAGCAAAAATCCTGAAATCTCAGAAGTGTTGTGACTTCCCCCGGTGGTTGTCTGTGTGGATTAAAATATGTTTTTGTGTTGGATGTGCTTAAACCTGGGTGGATTAACGCATGGCTTTATGTTGGCTGTTCTTGAACTATGCCCCCCTTCTTGTAAAACAAAATTCAAGAACTTCTCTTTAAGAAAATTTTTAATTCTCTGCATGTGTCTTGGTTTAGATTAAAATAGTTTAAAAGGTAATTTCAATAGTAACCCCAACATAATTTGTTAAAATCTGAGTAATCCACATATGCATTTTACTGATTACGTCACTATTCCCCAATAGGTGTATTTGCTGCAGAAAGTTTATTCAGAATTCCTATATCTCTAAAAATATGTTTTGTAAAGAAAAATATAATGTCATATGTTAGCTGGTAAACTTCTAGTTTTCTAAACTATCCCATTGGTACTGAAGGATTTGAATTATATGCATCTCATATCCATTGCAGTTGGACTACGTGGAAGTGTGCTCCCAGATTCTTGTCTGTATAGGAAGACAGTGGTTTGTCACTACAGACATAATCTAACATTTCTGACTTTTCTGCCTGCGTGTACAGTAAGGCTGCAGCATACAGAACCTGTGTTCCCGTTTCACAGGCATTGCCTGCTGTGCATGGACTTTTCAGACAATCACTTCACAGTCAATCTCTACTTCTGTATCAGTTTTGGTAGTTGCGGATTTATTGCATGTGAGCCAACCAACTGCAGTGAGCATGTCCTAGGGTTAAAAGAATTTACATTTTTAGCAAAGAACTTTGGTGATGCCACAGTTGTCTGTGCGGTGGTTGGTGGCCATGTAGCCCTCATTTCGGGAAGGAATAATCTTGCAGTTGGTTAACATTAACGATACTATAGGCATACAGATTCCAAGTCACAAACAGCAAGGGTTATAATACGGAATAAAACCCAAACCCACATATTAATATTCATGCAAATATAACAGCCACAGAAAACACAACCCCCCAAAAAAAGCACCCAAGCCCATCAACATCTAGTTTCATCCTTTAGTATTCGGTTTGTTCAGTGTCTTCATGTCTGCAAGCCCCAGTCAGCAGTATCGATGGGCTTTTCTGGATTTGTTGTATGGATAGTACTTTCTTTAAGGTGGGTTTTTTTCCCTTCTGTTATACTTCAATCCAGTAATGCCCCTCATGAAACCCATGGCAATACTTAAAAGCTTTAGAAATGTATTGAGCTTCTACTTAATGCTTTGTTTGTCTTGCCAGTACCTGAGACAACTAAGTACAGACTTCACATTCACAGAATTGGAGAATATCTAAATTTGGAAGGGACCCATAAGGATCACTGAATCAAATTGTTCCGACACGTAGTATCTTAATGATGCAAAATGAGCCTAAATGGCATTTGAATTTAAACATATTCCAATAGCTGAGTATATCAAGGGTGGCTTTTACAAGAATCTCTAGAACTCCCCTAGAATGTGTGTCTTTTTGCACCCCCTTCTCTCCCCAAACAAAATCATCAAATAGCAAAGTTGATGATGAGTGTAACTGACCTAAAAGAGATTAACATTATACTTGAAAGAAAAAGATTTTGTTAAAAACCTGTAAAACAGAAGTGTGAGAAAGGGAGACTTAAAAAAAAAAGAAAAAAAGAGAAAAAAAAGACTGATATTGCAGAGGTTTTGCACGGATTAGAAGTTCTCATGGGACAGTGTTGTCATTTTGACTTGATCTTCCTATTTGATGGGAACGTTTGTGTTTAAGAGCATTACATGGTCTAGGTTTTATTCTGTTTAAGTTTCTATAGCTGTGAAGGAAAAGATTTATCGAGCGTAGATAGGTGTCATGAAGCTTAATCTCTGAATGCTCATAAATCCTCAAAGATGTGTTAGAAGCATACTTCTTATCTATTTGTTGAACTTAGTCACTGCTTCTACAGTCCTTATTTCATCCAAGTCATGAATACTGAAACTGATTTACTGACTTGATGTAGTGCTGTTGCACAGAAGCTTCCTCCATTATTGTATGGAACGAATAGGTAGCGAGAAAAGAGGAATTTTGCCTTTGGCAAGTAGCCAGTGATTTTATATATTTTTTTTTTCCTAATTTATATTTACAGGCCCTGGAGGTAAACTTTGGTTAATGTGTATGTATGAAACACCCACTCAGTAAATACTTTAACATTGCACAATGAGCTAATTTGTTGGTTTTTTTTATTTGCATCTTTTCATCACAGACAATTGGATTTTAAGTAAATACTTAAATGTGATTTTATCATGCAGCATAGAAAAACTGTCTATAAGTAATTCAGATTCAACTTACAACTTGCTGCACGCAAGTACTCGCACAAATACAGTATATATTATAGGTTCAGGTGCCTGATGCTTAAATTGCATCATAGTTTCTATGTTAATATTTGCATGCTTGATATTGCCCAACTTGTGGACAGGAAGCTGATTGTACTGTATGTTTGAATAAGTTTTCTCAAGGTCTGCTGCAAATTACATTACCAAGCCTATCTTTAAATTCTGTCTTTACAAACAAGGAGTCTGTGCAGTTACTTGCTTGGGTAAATTTGGCTTTCTGTATGGATCAGCTCAATGTATTTACTGGATTGGTTATTCAAGTGGTTGGAAATTACTTTTGCAAACATGAAAATAAGGTTAATAGCTATTTACGCACTGATAGCTTTAATTATATCTCTATCCATTTTACGGTATCTATATTTAGAGCAACCTTCCAGTATCTGAAGGAGGCCATGAGAATGCTTGAGAGGGGCTCTTCATCAGGGACTGTAGTGATAGGACAAGGGGTGATGGGTTCAAACTGAAACAGGGGAAGTTCAGGTTAGATATAAGGAAGAAGTTCTTCCCTGTGAGGATGATGAGGTGCTGGCACAGATTGCCCAGAGAAGTGGTAAATGCTCCATCCCTGGCAGTGTTCCTGGCCAGGTTGGACAAAGCCTTGGGCGACATGGTTTAGTGTGAGTTGTCCCTGCCCATGGCAGGGGGTTGGAACTGGATGATCTCAAGGTCCTTTCCAACCCTATCTATTCTATGATTCTGTGTAAGTGAAGAGTATATTAATGGACTGAATCCTGGGCCTTAGAAATTGGAAGCAAAAATCCTGAAATCTCAGAGGTGTTGTGACTTCCCCCGGTGGTTGTCTGTGTGGATTAAAATGTCTTTGTGTTGGAGGTGCTTAAACCTGGGTGGATTAACGCATGGCTTTATGTTGGCTGTTCTTGAACTATGTCCCCTTTCTTGAAAAACAAAAGGCAAGAACTTCTCTTTAAGAAAATTTTTAATTCTCTGCATGTGGTTTAGATTTATTTAGTTTGAAAGGTAATTTCAATAGTTAATGCATAGTTTTTATTAATGCAGACTTCTGATATATTCAGGAATAAAGAAATAAAGATTGCATTTTGTTTTCCCTGAAATCATATTATCACCAGAATCTTGCATTTTTAGCTGGAAAAGGCTTTTATTTGAAAAATTGTCATTTTGTGCTAATTTTAGTATTTGCAAATATGCAGTATAGTGCTATATTTATAATATATATGCTGTCTATATATATGTATATATAAAATATATGCTGTCTATTTATGTTTGAAGAGATTTGATTCCATTCGGGTAATTTAAACTTCTTTCATCTTACATTTTTTTGTAGAGAAACAGTCTCCTCCGTATGTGACACTGCAGCTACTGTAATGAATTCTAGGATTTTGGTATTGTTTTAGTTCAAAAATTAATGTAATGCTTTCATGCCCTTTATAGTTCAGGTCTGTATGGAGTCGAGCAGAGGCCCAGCAAAAAATTTTCCTCTGACCTGAGTCTCCAATGATGTAATGGTTTTTTTATCTCATTTCAAGGAGATTAGGTGACACCATCTGCTACTCTTTATTTTCATCTTTTCATTCTCTCTCCTAGCACAAAACTATGAAATCTTCTCACACCAAAGATGCCTTATTGAAACAGACAATTGCTGAGAACGCATAGTGTAAGGAAAGTAATTTCTGGGAAGTAATCCAAAGACTTAATTTTCCTCTTCTTTTCCTGTATATAAGTCAGGATCAGCTTCACTGAAACAGATACGGAGTTGGAAGGATGAAACCCTAAGATTGAAAGTCTGTGGAAATAATGTACGGATTTTATCAGACAGGGCCACAGTGAAGATTTTCGTAGGGAGAAAGAACAAAAAAGAAGTGTTCTAGATAAACTATGTCTTCGTTGAAAGAAATTTTGCTGCTTTCATTCCTCTCTTTTCATAAATCATTTATCTCCTATGAACATACAAGTTATATGGGCAAAAGAACCTTAGCCTTGAGTTTGGAAGTAGAGTGTACTGAATTCAGCAAGGGAGTAATTCAGAATGCTGGTCTTTCTCTTATACCATTATACTGCTGTAGTGTTCCAATTACAGTTAAGAATGTGGGTTGTGCTAAATAACTCATGATGACAATGCAGTCTTAAGTGCATAGTTGTTCATTTTGCCCTTTTGGCTGATGAACTTTCATCCTATAGTAAATATAATAGATATAAGAATCTCAGATTAATTTAAAATGGGTGATCTGAAATTTACTCTATATTATTTCCTGAATTCAGGTCATAAACTGAGTCTTCCTTCCAAGCTCCTGCAAGTTTATTTCGACATTCTACTGTTTGAAAAAGCATTTTGGAAAACAGTTATTCAGTGAGGAAAATTACACAGGCTGGGCTGCAGTAGTAGAACAGATAGAAGTGGGATCATTTAACTCTTACAGTGCTTGTCAGGCCACGCCTGGAGTATTGTGACCTTTTCTGGTCTCCACAATTAAAAAAAAAAAAAAAAAAAAAGACAAAAAAAAATGACACAGCCAGACCCGAATGAGTCCAAAGAAGGGCAGTGAAGATGATCAGAGGGCTGGAGAATTTGTCCTACAAGGGGACACTGAAGGAGTTAGGTCTTTTTTACTCTTAAAAGGCTTAGGGGGGAACCTCACCATGGTTTTCCAGTACATCAAGGACATCTACAAAGAGGATAGAGGCTTTTTCTTCACAAGGAGCCACATAGGGAGGAAAAGGGGCAGGGGTTACAAGTTCCCTTAGGAGAAGTTTCATCTTGCTGTGAAAAAGGAATATTTTATGCTAAGAACAATCAATCACTGGAACAACCTCCCCAGGGATGTGATGGAGACCCCAATCGCTGGGGGTTTTGAGAATGCCAGTGGACATGGTTCTACCTAATCTCATCCAGGCTCCCTGCTCCATGGAAGGCTGGATCAGATCTTTGCTAGATCACT
This sequence comes from Psittacus erithacus, assembly GCA_009867235.2. Classification (NCBI taxonomy): domain Eukaryota; kingdom Metazoa; phylum Chordata; class Aves; order Psittaciformes; family Psittacidae; genus Psittacus; species Psittacus erithacus. The sequence continues at coordinate 37,417 of WYDI02013613.1, forward strand.
TCCAGCCTGGGCTGTTCTATGATTCTATGATTTGTGGTGTGCCAATTGCACTGCTACCTGTTGCTACTCCAAAAGTGATGAAATGTCTACTTCTTATGCTCTTTCATATTCTCTTTTAACATATTCTAGAATTTACCTAGATTAACTCTATTGAATTTAGTGGCGTCAGTCATATCCAGGGCAGTATTTACAGTCCAGTAGTGTCTTTATATTTGCACCTAATATTTTTCCTCTACGTCTTCGTACATGATTTGTACATATATGTAGCACATAAGTCTACATATGTACAAGTATATAAGATAACAATAAAGGATTTGATTTAATATGTTAGTTAACCCAAGAGGTAAATGTATGGTCTGTTTTAAGACTTAAAATGCTGTGAAGTGTAGCTTGGATTTAAGCCACTGATTGCTGTTCTTGGAACTGTTCAGCTATGGAAGTCTGCACCTACCCTAAGACAAGATTCATGTAGTTTTAAATTGATTTCTTTATTTTTAAATAATGCATTTATTCCTGTAAGTATTTGTCTAAAATAATTGAGGTGTTTTGGTAACCAGTATCCAAAGCAACATGTTTCAACATGGAAAAACGCTGTGTTTAGAAGGTCTTTAATCAACAGTTCAAGAGTCTAGAAGTTCCCTGAGTCACAATGAAGTATAAGCTGAGTAAGGCTTTGTCTGTTCCTTTTGGAACGCTTTCCTTATCATTGTTCTTTTTTTTCATAGAACTATTTATAATGCAAGAATGAGACTAGGTGTGGCAAAATGTAGTAAGCTTCACAATTTTAAAAGGGAATAAAGATTGGTAAAAGACATGTATGGCTCACCATTATGAGCTGTCATTCCAATAAGAGTCTGTCTACAAAATCTCAGTATCTGAAAAAGTTAATATTTTAAATGAAGCCAATTTTAATATTGAGAATGAGTTTTGAGTAAATAATGGTTTCTTATTGGATTCCTTTGAATTCTCTTACCAGTACATATCAAATACTTCTGCCTTAAAATATTTATTTAAAAATTGTATTCTACAACATCAAATGAAAAGACTACTAAATATGCACAATGTAGCATAGAATTTTCCTCAGCATTATGATCTTCCAGAATTTTCATACACAGTCCAGTTTTTCAAGACAACATGACTTAGCTGTTTCCAAGACTTTATTAGCTCATGCCTAAAAGAGAAGGAAGACAACTATAGATAGGTATGCAAGCATAGCTGTCAGTGAGAGTATTTTGTATATACTGGACTATTTTAGAGCATAGTAAAAAAGGAGGTAAAAAAGAATACCTTGCTCATATTTCTTGATCATTGAAAAATTCAGTTTCTTCTCTTCACCACAAACATGACTAAAGTACGTACCCCACCTACCTCTGCAATATTTAGATTTTTACACCTTCAAATAACCTTTCTTTCCCCCAGAAACTGTTTCCAGAACATTTCTTTTTATATCATCATCCAGACTGCAACTGAGAAGAACTTTATAGTGGTTTATTTTTAGATGGGAAGATGCTTGGACTCGGACTTGAGAGGCTTGGGTTCTTTGCCTGGGGCTATCACTGAGCAGTGTGGCTGTGAGCAAGAAAAGTTTTTGCTGTTCAACACTTTCATTTTACTTCTCTTCATTTTTCATTTCTGATCAACTTTTCTTCATGACCTTTAAGTTCTTCAGGATTCTTATTGCATATCTGAAGAAGACTATCTTCAATGGAAACACAGCTGTCAGGAGACTTTACTTCCTTGTTACTATTTATTAAAAAATATGGGTATGTTTTTTGTCCAAATTTCTGTAAATGTGATGAGTAAGAAAAATGGGAAAACAAATATATCAAATACTTTAGTGAAAATATAAGGAATTTTGCAAATTATTTAATCAAAGGAAAGCTTTTTCTTTCTCTCTATACAGTACCCATTCTAATAGCAGTGGAGCTCTTCCCTAACTTTTAAGCACGTCGATATGCTTTCATAGCATGGAGTTACAATTAGGCAGAACTGAAAGACCAAACCACCTGGAATTTGTGTCTGGATCTACATTCCATTGGCTGAAACTACTAGATCTTGCTTTTTAGTATGCCTGTAGACAGCACTGGTGCTTTTATGTTCTCTTTTAGTGTTATGCTGAGATTGTAAAAAAGACAGACGCAGCTTTTAAACACGTTCACTATCTTGCTTCCTTAACTTAAACTTACTGTACCAGCATAGGGCTGTTCTGTTAAGGGCCAGGATATGAGTGATGGCTATGAGACAGACCTTTGAAAGACAGTTGAGACTCACCTACTTGGAGACTGTATTGCTGTAATAGCATTATACTGCCCTCTTTTGGGATTTGCTGCCAATCTGAAGTACAAGTGGAAAACTTCTGTCTAGTTTCACAGTGATGTTTAGCGAACTTCAGAAACCCCAAGTAAGACTTGGATTTTAACAGAGACAAGCAAACTGAAGACCTCAATTAGACTGACATTGATTTATATGCTACTGCGTTCGTTTGATCTTCTGTTGGAACAAGAATACGTGAACTAAAGTCACACAATTCTTCTGTGTACTAACCATGGATAATGCTATGTTGGTGTCTTCTTAATCATAGATACTGACAGAACGTTCATCTTTGTTTCCATTTCTGAATAATCTCTACACAGTCACACTAATTCAAAGTCCATAATAATATAAATTCATCTAAAATAATAAAAAATGAAGCAGGCTTTTTCAAAACAAAATCCATCAATGAACTGAGATTCATATGAATGTTTTCTGCTTCTTCAGAGTGACGGGCCAGATGTCAAAACCAGCTAATGAATATAGGTTAGGTTCAAATGAGGTTCTGACTCAGAGTAATTGACAGCCTGGGCATTGACAAATAAGACCCATGCACCAGTGAATATATTATTCATATTGAAATGTCTCTGTCATATTAAATGTGTTTATATGGTCAATTTCCAAGAAAATTAATAAATACATTGAAAAAAAATTAAACAGTAGATTAAAGTGTAAAACTGTAACACCATGATAGTGTTCATCTACCATTAGGATCAAACACTTGCTGTAAATAAGGCCTCTAAAGTGAAGAGTAATTGCATTTTCTGTTGAATATCAGATGTAAAGATAGGTTGAGTTTCCTTTCATCAAAAGAGAGTATCAAAATGAATATTTGATTTACCAAAAAAGAAACCTAAACACTCTCCTCAAGTTAAAGTAATACCTTTTTTTTTTTTCTTTTTTTTACTATAGTAAAAAGGCCTTGGAGTTTTTCATTTTAAGAAAAGGAACCCAAATTCTTCTGAAGCTTATGCTAATGTACTGGGGTTCATTTCTGTAAAGCATATATGCTTCATAGAATGTTACTTGTGAATTGCAGGTATTCCACCCTGAGGAAACACTGTAGAAATCAGGCACTGAAGACCTTGCATTTAAGGATGACAGAAATTGTAATGGAATTTTATCATCTTTTACCTAAGAATTAAAAGAATCAATTCCTTTTGGTCAGCCTGAAACAAAATAACTTGATGCTTACTTTCAATAAGCTGAAAAAATAATTATAAATACTAATTTTTGTCAAATAAAAAGTGTAATCCAACCCTAAGAAAAAAGTATTTCCAATGCAGGAGTGAATTCTTACGTACTTTTTAATGATTACTACTTTTTTTAATGTGGGAAACCAAAACAAAAAAGAACAACTTTTAAACTGCAAGTTGTTTTGAATCAAGAAGTCAGAATGTTTTCCTTAAAATTCAAACTAAAATTTGAACTCTACTGGATCTCTTTCCCCCAGTAAAACCAGTTCCTTTGAAATTCATTTGAAGGCCAGAGAGGGCCCATAGCATTATGTATTCTGATGAGTTTAATTTGATCCATGAAAATATTGGAAGAGCAATCAGATAAACTTTTTGTTACTACCTGGCAGAAAACAAAGATATACAGCCAAAATGATGTCAGGTCTCATTTTCACCTTAAACAAAATGGTAGGCTTGTAGATGAAGGAAAAGTGAGAAATATTCTGTATCTTGTCTTTATTGCAGGTTATTTTTTTCCTTTTTAAAAAAATGATGTTATTATAAGAAAACTAAATAATAATTGTTCAACAATAATCTTGATATGTAAGTAGCTAGGAATAGTTTACTATTCACTCGGATCTGTCCTTTGTCCACACTCTTCAATAATTAATAGCTGGAGAGTGAACTAGAGAGTAAGTTCATGGAAATTGTTTCTGATACTTGTTTATGGAAGGAAGTACTGAGAGAGTCAAGGACAAGAAAGCCTTAAAATCGAACTCCCACATATTGGCGGAGATGAGAAAATACAATGCAATTCAACAGGGAAAACTGCAACGCACTTAAGGCAGATGACGTTCATTGCATTTCCAAGTCCAGCTTTGGCAGCACACCTCCAGGAAGATGTGCATCTAATGGAGAGAAATCAGAAAAGTGCTACCAGAAAAACCCCAGAAGACAAAGTATAAAATATGACCTGCAAGGAAACATTGAATAAAGGAAGTGTAAAAGGTAAAGTTGCAAAGACTTAAAAACATGCAGATTAGCTGTGAGAAGAGATGTTTGACAGTTAAGGAGTAGTTTTGTGAAGATGAAGGATAGGAATATTTTGCTTGAAATGGCTGTGGTGCCTCTGTCATTAGAGATCTTTAACAATAGGATAAACAAGCTTCTTTATTTTATTTTGTTGAGCTTTCAGAAACCTTTTGTTTCACTGCATTTTTCTTCAAGCCTTCCTTTTGCCTGCAACTTTTGTCTAGCTCTAAAGATTGCCCTCCGTGACTCTATCCACTCTTCTCCTAACACATAACATAATGACTTATCGCATTCTCCTGGTCCTGTGAACTTGGTGAAGCTAATTCCTTCTTTTAGCTTATGTATTGCCATTCTTCTGATGCACGAACTGGGACGTTTGTGATAGGACCTTCCTTGTGAGCATTTCCTTGGGGGAAAGCTTTTCTGAGACTCTTCTCACAGCTGAAGGAGGCTTTAGCAAGGCCTGCTCAGTGTCATGAAGGACTGTTCACTGTATTTGGAAATGCTGAAAGCAAACATATTTTTCAGTCTCTGTCTTCCCTCCCACCCCCCACAGTCAATATGATAGTTAACAAGAATATAGAAGATCAGCTATCAAGGTAAGCTCCTGGTGTTTTGAATACCTCATCATAATGTTGCAGTACTTTATTATTTACCTAGAAGGGTAAATGTTTTTAATCTTGAAGATCAGGTCTTGATAGGCAGGCAAATTTCTTAGTACAGGCATGTGCTGGATGAAGGTGTCTATGAACAGACCTTCAACTTGGCAAGAGGGGAGAAGGAGACAATTCGCTTCAATAATCTTAGACTTTGCTTTCAGCAGTGCAAATTGCTAAGAAATATCATGAAATTAACATGGAAAATAATTGTGTCTACTCTCTCAAAAAACAATACAAATATTTATGTTCTTATGTTTCAGATATTTTAAATCTGGGGTGGAGAAGCAGCTTGTTTTCACTGACCATAGTGCCAATTATGAGCATCCCTTCTTAACACTTGTTTCCGCATAACATCTATGTGTTTTGCTACTATCTATATTTGTACCAATATTATAGAAAATATAATAAGACATAAATTCCTTCCAACTATCTTACATGGTGGTCTACTCTTGTGCATAGTTTCAGCTCTATCTTGAACTATATATGTTTCATATGAGACCTTTATAACTGTGGACAAGAGAAACTGTCTGTAATTTTATGCAAAATCGAATGTTTTGTAGTCTTAATTTCTCAGTATTAATATTTCTGTTGCTGCTTGGTACATGAAAAAGTCAAAAAAAAAACCTAAGCCTAACTGTAAAATTACTTCTCTTAGAATTATGGCTTTATCTAATGACAGTAGAGTACTGGGGGTAGGATCTGATTTATGGACTTGAAGATGATGTGCACATGTGAAGCTGGGTATGTGAAATGTTTGTGGAATTGGCACCTTCTTAAAGGCATCCCTTGACTTTTCCAGTAGAGATGATGAACTAATCTTTAAAAAAACCCATTTACTGATATGTTTCCAAGTTAGTATTCTATTTTGGATACTGTTACAAGTTGCGTTTGCTGTTCATTGGTCTTAAGCATTTGGGTGGCCCACATGATTCATGAAGCATTTACAAACACTGGAAAATCCTTAAATGCTGAAGATGAGCAATTTCTGACATTGAGACGAAGGGTTCCAGCTTGTTTCCTCTTGGGGCTAAACTGATTTTTGATCTAACCAGATCCTGCATCTTTACTCAAGGAAAATTCCCTTTGTGTCAGTGGAAATTCTTATTTCTGAGTGCAGCTGGACTTGACTAATTGGGAGGAAACAATTGTCTTTTTTCATTTTTTTTAATTTTTTTTTCTACCAAGGCTAGATGAGAACCCTTGCTCATGCTTATATATGTGTTGTGGGGTTCCATCAACTTCAGGGAAGTGATTTATTGAGTTGGGAGTTTGTGTTTGCCGTAAGCATGAGTAACCAGACATAGTGCTCATATAGGAGGTAACTGCTGTGCCTAGTCATCAGATCTCCTTTGACATTTCAGTTAATACCAGTTACAAATTGAACACAGAATGAAGTTGTTTTTAAAGGTAAACTAGGTATGTCACTATCTCATATTTGTTCAGATGCCTTTTATATGGCATCTTTATCTTGTTGGGTAGTTGCTAATTTGTTAGCATGGTTAATCCAACTACTTTCTCCAAGTTTCACTAATAGAGTTAACTGGGATCTGTTGTGGGGAGGCCTGCAGCACATTTGGACACCAGCCATTAAAAGCTGGCACTAAAATTGACACTAAGAAATTGTACAGATAAAGGGTAGGACAAAAACTAATATTGCAATTACTACTACAGTGCATGTAGAAGAAAGGGTTAGCCCTGGAGCCCTTAGTCACACAAAACCACATTGATATTACTTCACAGTGAGGGCTTGTAGGAATTATGATCTGTGGGAATTACTCTTGAGAACCAATTATACAAGAGAGACTATTTCTGTGGTAGCCTACACACTTTCATCTTCCAATGTAGAAACAGGCTGATTTATGAACCTTGTACAGACCTGTTGAAACCTATTTGTGTTCCCCTGGTTGAATGCTGAATCACTACCCTAACATAATAGAAATCTTGGCTACTATGCAACATTTACCCAGTTTAGATGTGTATCTCCTATAACAGATATTTTTTAGACACGCCTAACAACTATTTTTTGACTGTGCTACAAACCAGATTTTGCTGTTTGACTTATATATTTGTCCTGCAAATCACGGAACACTGTATTTATAAAACAACCTGTACTTCACACAATCACTGCTCTCGGTAGCATGGTAAATGAGCTATTTGACTTCAAATGCATTTTAAAGATTTCAGTGCATTTGAAAAAAATTTATGCTCATACTGTATATTTCTTGATGCTTTCCATAGCTACCAACTATCCATTGAAGTGCCACAGAGCAAATGGGGAAGGGACATATAATAAGTTTTAGAGCATTGAGTGTATATAATTTTATGTGCAAATTCCTCCCCTCTTCCTGCCCTCACCCCCCCCTAACTTTTAGTTATGACTTTTATCAAGTTCGTAATGTGTCTTGTCCTTAAAAACATTGTCTCCAGCAAAGCTGTGCCAATTTACAGGAGCTGATGATCCAGCTCATGGGTGATTCATTATAGAATCATATAATGGTTTGGGTTGGAAAGAACCTTAGGATCATCCAGTTCCAACCCCCTGCCATGGGCAGGGACGCCTCACACTAGATCATGTTGCACAAGGCTCTGTCCAACCTGGCTGGGAACACTGCCAGGGATGGAGCATTCACCACTTCTCTGGGCACCCTGTGCCAGCGCCTCACCACTCTCACAGGGAAGAACTTCTTCCTTATATCTAACCTGAATTTCCCCTGTTTAAGCTTGAACTCATCATCTCTTGCCCTATCACTACGGTCTGTGATGAAGAGTCCCTCTCCAGCATCCTTGTAGCCCCCTTCACATAAGATCTATCTTATTTTGAGATCTAAGTTTGAAGACGTTTTGGAGGTGTTCTAGTTCATGAAAATCCAATGGCTGGGATGGTATTGAGGCTTAGCTTAGCCTTTTTGTTCTTTTAATTCATAAAGCTACATTTTTCTTACCCATGGAACAGTGCTCTGCCTTCACATTGACCAGTTTATTTAATTTCTAATCTGCACTATGTGCAGAACAATTTTATGCTTTCTACACTTACAATATCATGCTGAGTTACAGTAATTATTAACTGATTACACTGGGATTCTCGAAGCTGAATGTGCTCAACAGTCCATAGGTGTTTTCAAGCAGAAGGAAACCAAGAAACAATGTTTAGTGCATGTCTTTGGAAATATGTCATTAGAATAAGGTCTCAAATTATGCTTTTTTTTCTCATTCATAAGCTTGCTATTCATTCTCATTTACTACTGTGCATCCATTTTCAAGCAGCTTCCCTGGCAAATAAAAAAGATTGCCCCACACAAACCAGTAAGTTATTAATATTGGTCTAACTGGACTTTGGTCAGCGGACCTACAGTACTGCAAATAGAGTTGTAGAGAGAATGAACTACAATAGATCTGTTGGATCTTTAAAGGATGGATTTTTAAAGTATTTGTGTAGTGGACAAGACATACCCAAGTACTGAATAGTGTGTCACACACTTCATATTAATGTGTTTCTTTTCCAGCTTTCACCACCTTTGGAACAATTGGAACCACCCACATACTTGCTCTTTTATTTAAAATTATCCCACGTTATACCCTAAAATATGATGGAAGTTGTTCAGTGAAATATATTTATACAAGTCGCATATATAAACTTGAATCAAATGTGATTGGAGGACTTTTGACTCCTCCTGACTTGATACCACATTAAATCAACGGATTAAACCTTCTCTCCAGACATGGCTTCAGGCTATTACATCTGTGAAAAGACAGCTTGTGAGTGTTGAAAGCATAACAAATCTATCATAGCTATATGCTTGACTCCACCCAGAAGTGGATTAAGCCAGGGAATTCAAACTAGGTAGGTTTATGGATAATCTTATTTAAACAAGTAAAGTCTGAGACAGGCTTCTGTCAGTTCCTATTACGAACCTACTTTAAATCCCTTGTTTTCTGGAGGCACATATGATTTCTGCTTTGCTAGTTACTGATCCTTAGAGCTCTGTGAAGCTTGAAAAGGTTATGGCATGAGGGGTTTCAGGACCTACACTTAACATTTTTTATTCACATATTTTCACAGTGCATGTTCTTTTGCATTAAGTTTGAGGTTTTTGATTTTTCTGTCTTGGGTTAGGGTGAGAAGATTAAATGTAAGAAATATGAAGTATTCATGTTTCCCCAACTTTCCCAGTATCAGCAATATGAACATGCTGCACAATGCCAAGAATGCAGAGATTAGCAGTCATTTAAGACTGACATAAGCTTTTTTGAATTAAGAAAAGCTGTTCCAAATGCTTATCCTTCTTCAGATGTGTTGTTCAAGACATATTGCTTAGTGTAAATATCTTTTTTAGATTTTGGAGATAAAATCAAAACTGAAGATTTGGGACATTAGAGGGCAACCTGTGGGACTTTGCAAAACTCATGAAGCAGTGTTTAAAGGAAGGGGATTGGTAAGGAACAAATGGGGCAGTAAGGAAATGCTTTTTTACCATGAGGTTGGTTGGGCACTGGAACAGGTTGCCCAAGGAAGTTGTGGTCTCTCAAGATACTCAGAAGCTGTCTGGGCACGGTCCTGGCAAACAGGCTCTACGTGTCCCTGGTTGAATAGGCAGAAACTGGACCACATGACCTCCAGAGGTGCCTTCCAGCCTCAACCATTCTGTGATAGACATGAAGGAGTGTAAAAGAGGCTGGATGCATGTAAGAAGTGGGGGCATCAGGCACCTGTAAGTTCCTTTACCATGTAATAGTCTTGTTATGGTGCACATGATTAATTTTAAAACATACTAATGTGATCTTCATATAGCAAACAGCTGCGCATCTGTGCATAGTGATCTGCAGTCATTGGATCGTAAGTGAGGGTCTTCTGGGTTCATGTGATGGTAAGCAGATTAAAGTTACTTAGGAGACTGCAATATGCCTGCATTTTGGCAGGGTTTTTGTTCTAGATGTTTCTGACAGTCAAAGGTTAGAAAAAGTTTATAATGGAAAGTAATTTGGTTAATGATTATAAAAAGCATGGTAACACAAACAATTTTGCTACCCTAGGTAAGGAAGGAACAAGAGCAACCTCAGGAAGGCAGGAGCAATGCAGCATACAACTGAAAAAGATAATAGAAGTGTTAGGGGTATGATGAGTGTCATCATACTACTCTGAGCACACTAATAAGCCTTAATGTCTCTGCTCAGCCACACCTTGGGCTTCCATTGACACTCATCAGCCCAAGAGCTTTATTTAAACTCACCCTGAGGTCTCAATCTCTGGTCTATATTTGGAGGCTGAGATCAGAACTGAGGCCAGGACTACTGGTTTCCAGCCCAAACATACCCCTATTTCGATATGGTGCCTCTTGATGCAGATCTCAACCAGTGGGTAGGGCTCCTGGCTTGACCGCAGACCTGTCTGGTCACTGTGAACCTGACTGGTGATCACTGGACCTGATCTTAAGCCTGATCTATGGATTAACTTCCTGCTTTGGCCGAGGACATGCCTCGTCACAATGATTTTGCCTTACAACCTATCCTCTTGGCTGGACCTGGCCACTAGCTCCAGCTCCTGTTCGCCTCGCTGATCCTGCTAGCTGTGCTATTGTTCTGGTGGAGCCCAGTGACAGCACCAGATACAGTGGACACAAGCTGAAATATAGGAGGTTCCCTCTGAGCATAAGGAAAGAGGGGGTTTATCTGTGAGGGTGACCAAACACTGGCACAGGTAGCCCAGGGAGGTTAAACATCCTTGGAGATTTTTAATCTGGATACAGTCCTGGGCAATTGGTTTCAGGTAGTCCAAGGAAAGGAAAGGACCCTGAAAGGACCAGAGTTTTGAATGTGAGGCCTCAACAATCTGTCTATGGAGGGCCTCATCCACTTGGTCTTCCTGATCGGGTGATCCCCACTGCAGTGTCCCCTGTCTCTGCCCTCCCTTTAATCCTGACCCATGAGCTCTCAGTCAGCTCCTCATCCATCCCCAGGCAGAGCTCCGCACATGCCAGCTGGTCACTGATATAGAGAGTGACACCCCCTCCACTTCTTCCCTGAGATCCATTACTAGTAGGAAAGAATATGAAATACTGGATATATGCAGAAGGTAGATGTGGCCCATTCTTTTGGGTTTTGGTTTTTAGGGTTTTTTTTGCCTTTGTCTTTGCACATTGGAAAGAGAGATATATAGACTTCTAATGCTTCCCAGAGTAAACCTCCGGAGCATGTTTAAACAAGTCAATGTAATTTGGAAACCTTTGTTAAATACCTTTGTGGCTAACAGATGATTAATGTGGTCACAGATAGCTAGTAAAAGCAAATACAGTGTTCATTTTTGAAAAGAGAGAAAGAAATAAAAGCAACCAGGGAGTAATAACTGGGGCAGACTCACTTTGATAAAAGATACTAGAGCAAACAGTTAAATGAGCGACTTGGAATTATTCAAAAGAAATGCTGAAATTTACCTAGGATTGTAAAGAGTAATTCGTGTCAAATCAATCTATATTCCAGTATTTTGCAGATTAACTTGCTTTGTCAATGAAAGATACATAGATTTGATATGCTGCAACTTAAATGATACACTGAGCTTTTACTTATCCATTCTAATACAACAGACCTACTCAAAACTGGGACAGTGACTTTACTATTCTGCCCAGCAGTGGCTAAAAGGTGTTGTATACTGTGCGATCTCTACAGCTCCTGCAATGCAGAGCATGCCTAACTTAGTGAGTTAACAGGGGTACTCAGTGAGCTAACTGCAAAGTTCGCATTCGTCCTGCAGGAGGTAATCATATGATAAGCAGTCAGCTGCATGTGGAACACGTGTGCTGCCCAACTAAAAGGCATACTTCCTGATTAAATTGTCAGTGACAGTCAGCAGCTATGCAGAAGGCTTCTACATCCACCTACAGGAATCAGTACTGCTATGGAGAGTGGCTTGAATGCTACAGGAAGGATTCAAGAGACAGCAGATAATGTTGAATAGGGAAGTATGAGGGCAGAGGTGCTGGCAGGGCATGGTGGTGTATGGGTAGACGATGCTAGGTTATGTAGCTTACTGCAGCATCGAGTTAGGAGTTCAGTATTGAAAGCTGGATTCTTCAGTGACCTTCCTGCTCATCTAGTTTGACAGTGCATGCCATAGGCAAACTAGGGAAGTATAATCTATGTATAACTGCAGCAAAATAAGTGCACACTCTATCTGTCTTTCTCCAAAAGAGTACTTGTCAACACTTTTTATCAAGTGGTCGGGTCATGCAATGGGCAAGTTTCTGTCCTGAACTCAACTCTGTTCAGTATTTTATTTAACAGTTGGAATGATGGATTGAAGGCTGTTTTTTTGGTATTTTATAGATATCATTATGCAAGGAGAGGAGATTTCAAGAACAGTGACAGACATGACAGATGCTACATGCATTGCTGACTAACTGGAAAGAATTCAGAATTAGTTAAAATAAGTAAATAAAATCAAAAAATACTATATATATCTAGGAGAATTCAAATGTACAATAACACAAGGAGGAAAGACTGGCTGGGCAGAAAGCTGTGCTTATACGGGCTAAAAACCTGTAAGTTAATATAAGCACATTTCATTTTGGAACGCCTATTAGCAGAAGATGGTCATTGGATGCAATAACACTCAGTGTTATTTCAGAGGAAAGGATTCCCAGAATCTCTTGATACAAACTTGATAGCAAAAGGTGGTTCCTGATGTTTTCAAGTTCATTGATTTGTACATGTAAAACAGAATTCCGACTATGTGAACTGGGTACCATGTCTTTCTCCAAGATAAATACATTGACATTTTAATCCCTTTTTCTGGATTACATTTGATGGGAATGAAATATCGAATATGATATCCATTATTACCAATGAGTCGTTCCTGCATGTAAACGTGACAATTATCTATTCACACAAAAATCCTGCATTTGATAATATTACCAACACTTCTTTCACAGTCAGTTGTATGAGCCAATGTTTGATGACATTTAGAGGCTACCTAGAACAGACGTTTGTCCATTTGTTGAGTATAACTCACAACTGAAGTATAACAGAAGTACATCTATTCATTTGATATGGAAGTTTGTAGATTCAGATACTCTTGACCCACATAGTCTAAGTTGCTTTGTTTGCAAGCTGTAAATAGAAAGAAGGGTAAAGTCTATCAGAGTTTGAAAAGAGCATAGATTAGCCAGTAAAATTAAATTTTGACCACATCCATTTTAAGATCTTCGATGAATTCATACTTAATCAAACAGCACTGAAGATCTGGGATCAGTATCTCACACATTCTTCTGTTTCTCCTGACACATTTATTGTTGTCAATGTATTCACTCTGCTCAGTTTCGTAATGTGTCCCAAGCTTACAGTCAGTGATCTCTTTAACTTTGGGATTAATCAACATTATTTTTCTTCAGATTGCAACAGACTAGAAGACGATAAAGCCATCTTCTCTTTCTCAGATAAGAAATAATGATTTCTTAACTCTGTAGGCCAAGTGTTTGATCATCTGCAAGAATACTCCTACCCTTCATTTAGCCAGTTAAAAAGTAGAAGCACAACTGTTAAATACAGTATTACTAGAACTCTCTTTTCTCTTTCATTTAAAGGGTGACCTAACAGCAGTGATTCATACCCATCACAGACTTTAAGATATGAAGGGATTAGAGGCCAGGTAACCTAGCGCTAAACATCAGGTCTTCCAAATGCCAAAGGCATATGCACTGAAAAGCCCTCCATTAGACAAATTCAAACTGAAGACCATTTTGTTGAGACATGTATATTTTGGCATTGCTGGATGGAACTCTCTGGCTTTGGTAGTTTCACAGGATTTTGCTTTGGTTTGGTTTTGCTTGCAAGGAAAATGATGGGAAGAAAACCAGAAAGAAAAGTTCTGTTAAATGCAAAAGTAGTATTAAATTGCATTGCAAGACCACTGATCCTCAAGAATGGCACACTGCCTAGCTGGGCTCTAATGAAGGAATCTAATTCAGAAGTTATAAGCCAGACTTTTAAGAAAGTAAAAATGTACATAAAGAGACCCAATATATTTGTTTTGTCCACTGCTCTGTAAAATGAGAATTGTTTCCTAAAGTTTATGGCCTTGCATTGAAGTCATATCTTCCGCTAGTAAATGCTTCAAAGCCACTTCAACAGTGGCTGAAAAATGGTTGTCACTTTATAAAACCAAAATGGGAGGAAGGAGGCTGGACATCAGCAACTCTTTCTTCCCCTAGTAGAAGTATACAACGTAATTTCTTGATAGCAGAATTGTGTTTAGAAAAATATCAAATGCAACACTTGAGAAAATTTCTTATATGAGAAATTAATTCATGTCATGCTGAGGTTTTGCTTTTACAAGACTGAGTTAACTGAGTAGGTGTACAGAATATCACATCAAAGGCAGACAAGGAAAAAAGAGGAAAAGGAATCACTCTTTCAGTATAAGCCCTCTAATTTTCCAGAGGTTTTTTATTACATTCACAGTGTGTTTTTGATGCTGATATTAAGTTAGGACCCACTACCCAGACAATGGAAATGTGACAAATGTGCTTTCTCCAGGGTTACATCAGGCTAGCTGAATGCTGTTATACTTCAGTCAGACATGACATTACATCACTCTGTTTGGTGTAACATTACTTTATAGTGACATGGTGGGAAAAAGCAAACTTCATTTGAGACAACACAGAATGTGTGCCTTTGGCAAATTTCTTAAAGGTCACATAAAACCATTTTGATGTAATTCTAGATCTGGATACTGGGAAGAATTAGGTCTTTCAGTAAGCACTTCCAAGGCTCTGTATAGATATATTTATCATGATTTGTGTGTATGTGTGTGTGTATAAATATGTATCTCTATAGCACAAGAAGAAAATCAAAAGTATAATTTGACTAGTTTAGTAAATAAGTGAATAAGTAAATGACTAAATCTGTAGTCTGAAAACATATTTGCCATAGGAATCAAATAACTAATTGCAAAAGAGTTTGAGAAGCAACAATGATGTGATATCTAAATAAGCCCAGGCACAACTGAGAAAAAGTATCAGTTGCCTTTCATCCTGCCTTCCCACATCCTCCTTTCACAGCCTGTTTAGCTGGGCTGTTGAATTCAGTCAGGAATTCTCTGTTTGAGTTGATCTTGGTTTTGGTATCTTCAGGTGCTACGTAAGCCAGTCTATCATATTTCTTAATGTGCGCCCAAACCTGTGTTTGATTCAGGACTTTCATGTTGAGTTACTGTTTAATTTTAACTTTACTCTGGCCTTGCCAGCCTCCAGGCTACTTTCTAAATAAGCAAATGACCTACGGTTTTTCTGGCTGTCGGATTTCTTTATATCTGGAGTCATTCATGGACTTCAATCTTCCTTACCCCATGCTATGTTTGATAAAGAGTGCTGGAATATTCATTCATATATACTGCTAGGAAGGCAACATGTAGTTCTTGACCATCAAGCATTTGGCTGCATCTGTGGGATGTACATCATCACTATTTTGTTGAAAGAATCAGTAAATACACTCTATTCAGTGATAGAATTTTGACCTAGCAAATGTGTAAATACGCAGTAGTGCCCATTTGAAGCAAGGGAACCTAGTGTATTTTCAAGTGGGGATAAGCAGGCCAATTGCATTCCAGTTGACAGGAAGAGTATATTTTCTTGTAATATTTCTTTTATGAAAGTCAATGCAAGCAAACCTCTCCAAAAATGGAGGGGAGGGGAAAGAACTGGAGAAATGGAAGGGAAAAGGGAGGGAATTTCTTCTAGATTGGATGTCATGGTGGTTGTTGTTACCTGTATATAGCAGAAAGTAGCTTTGTTCAGCAGAACATTTCCAGGAAAGTAGAATTAGTATCTACATCTCACAGGTGGAAAGCCATGGAAAAGAAATTAAATGCCTCAATGAAGATGACAGAGCATATTTGTAGTGAAGGTAGAAGATAAAGCCGGGTTTGTGGTGTTCTTGTCTAGCTGTATCCCAGAGAGTTTCTTCTTCATTTTTATGATTCTCATCTCCACAAAACACTATCCTTGCCTTATGGAAGGCACTAGAAAAACTGAGAGGAAAAGAAAGAGACATGACTGCGAGAAGAGAAGGAATGTTCTTTGTGGTATGTTTTGGGAAAAGAATCCGAGAAGGACAAATATAAACAGCCATTTAAAAAACAGGATGCCTGCTTTTCTTGCTTTGTTCTGATTCCTCCCACTCATCAGTAAAATGAAAATATTATACAAAAAAATTCCAGGAAAGTGATTTCAAGGAAAAAAAGAATTAGTTGGCAACTTCTATAAATAGACTATTCTATTTCTTTCAGCTTTTCTGCTTTGTGGTCAGTGCTTTTCCCACATCAAACAGGTTTGTTTTCCCCATGCAGTCTGCTTTAAGTATATTAGAATTAATATTCTAAGGCAGATTGTTTAAGGACTTGACTGTGTTTAAAGTTTGCCTACAGTTTAGTTGGCGTCGGTCTAGATAATTCCTATCTAAACCAGGCTTTGTATTCGGACACATGATAGAAGGCAACTGTTAACAGCAGCCTGATAGAGTACCACTTGCCGGCAGAGTGTCTGTAGGATCTGAGGGCTGTGACTGCTGCTCCCTGAAGCAAACAGCTGCTTGCTGAAGATGTGAATGACCTCAGCTGTCTGGCCCTCCTGCCAGATACTGCTGTCCTGGCAGAGCTGGCAGGAACTGATGTTTGCTTCCTCCACAGTCCTCCCCAGGTCAGACACTGCTCTTCAGCACCCAATTTCCATGGCAGTTTGTGTGAATGCAGCACAATATGAAAGGGTGCAGCTAAAGTGTGTCTCAGATTCCCCTCTGCTGCTTTTTTACCTTGGATGTGACCCATAGCAGAGGTTCAGGCAGGCAGCCTGGGGAGCTGGTACTTTCAAGTGGTACAGTCAGGCAGAGTATAGCCCACCTAGGAAGACCCTTGGCCCAGGTCAGTTATGAACGTAAAGAGGCAAAGATTTGTTAATATACTTTTACTCCCTGCATAAAATGAAATAGTGTTGCTATTTTAAAAATTGAAACAAAATGAAGGTGAGAAGGTGTAAAGAAATCCAAAATCCTGCATTCTATAAGATGCTATAATTACTTTTAAAAAAATAAGCATAGTAAATGGAACGCTTTAAATTACTTAGTTTTTCTTAGGGCTCATGCTTATTATAATTTATTCAGTTAATTTAAATTACAAAAGCATTCAACTGGTAAAATTTGTTACCATTTTTTTCTGCTATGTATCAAAATGAAATATCAAATAAACTTTAAGATGAGATTCTGTTCAAACATGTTCTTCGTAGTTATAAAATTAATGGTAAGGAGAAAAATCCAAAACCTCCCAATAGAAAGCAGGGGTAAAAGAATATACTTTAAGTAATAATCCTTGCTTATTTGCTAGATTCAGTTGTGAATAGAAGTGGTCATTTATTTCCCTTTGATTCAAAAAAGTAGCTTTCAAAATAAGGTCCACATATTGTTAGGTAACCTCCAGATTATTTCTACCAGGCTTCAATGACAATTGAGAAAAGAAATCATTGGTACACTTAAATTTAGGGTTTGGGCATCTGTACTCATGGGGAATTTGAAATCACGGGACTGGTTAACTAAGGGCTGAAACTAAGTCTCTGTGACTAGTGCTGGAAAACTAAAGCATTGCTCCAGAAGAGTTGATGCATAGGCATGAAGATGTGTTTGGAGGTGCACATAAGACCTGAGGGGAAATTAATAGCTGAAATTTGATGACTTTTCATGTTGGAATTCTGATAGTGTTACAGAATATGAAGATAGCACTGCAGTTTGTACCGGAAAAAGAAAACTCATGCTGATTTACATCTGACTTGCATTACATTACCACTGTAATTCCACAAAGTACTGCATTTGCTTCTGGTTTCCATGACTGTAGGTGAGGCAGGAATTTAGCTCACGCGATGAAATGGTTTCTAGCTATACAGTTCCAATAAAGTTTCGTTTGTATTGTATCTCTTTGTTGGGCTGGTGGCTTTAAATTATTTTGGAAAAAGAATTGTCCAACATGTTAATAAATATTACCTATGGAGACTTCGCAGCTGCTCCAGGAAATCCTTCCAGTGCTTCCAGAGGAGGCCACAAGGATGATCAGTGGTTGGAGCACCTCTCATATGAAAACAGGCTGAGAAAATCGAGGCTGTTCAGCCTGGAGAAGAGAAGCTGTGTGGAGACCTCAGAGCAGCTTCCAGTAAGCATCTGTCACAAGGATGCTGGAGAGGGACCTCTTCATCAGGGGCTGTAGTGATAGGACAAGGGGTGATGGGTTCAAACTGAAACAGGGGAAGTTCAGGTTAGATATGAGGCAGAAGTTCTTTACTGTGAGGGTGGTGAGGCACTGGAATGAGCTGCCCAGGGAAGTTGTGAATGCTCCATCCTGGTAGTGTTCAAGGCCAGTTTGGACAGAGCCTTGGGTGACATGGTCTAGTGTGAGGTGTCCCTGCCCTTGGCAGGGGATTGGAACTGAATGAGCTTAGGGTCCTTTCCAACCCAAACCATGCTATGATTCTGTATTTTCTACTAGGCACTTTGCCCTTATATGTCTCCTTAATGTACTTTGGAATAAATTAAGCCATTATATCTTGGCTTATACACCGGATATAAAACCCAGATTATTGCTTCATTTTTGCGGCAGCATGTTATCACTTCCACTGTCAATTTCCAATTCCTTCAGTTAACTAGCCACAATTTTATCCATCTTTCCTTGTAACTAATTTTCTTAAATGAACTATTTTTGTGGCTTTCCTCTGAGCTCTCTCCCTCTTCCTTAAAAGTATAGTGTCAAAACTTGAATGCTGGATTTCTTACTGATACCACATCAATTCTGCACAAATTTTGCATCTATCTTCTAATAGGTGTGTAACTATGTGTGGGTTTTGTCAGTAGTGTATGTTTTACTCCTGTTTAGCTTCTGATCATACACAATAACACATCATCCTTTCCTGCAGAAATGTTACCTAGTCTCTTGTTTTCTCTTCTGTATTTGTGCCGATATTGCCATAATGCAGTATTCTGTTGTTTCATCCTTTTTTTGCAGCTGTCGCACCAAGCTGGCAGGAACACTTTAAATTGTCTAAAAATAGGCAATTTTTCCTTAAAATGTGAAAAAGTGTATTATTGCAGTTCAGCTTTGTCTCAGTAATTGACTACAATTGCATTTGATAGATTTGTTGCTATAATGAAGAGACTATCTCATTATCTACAACCAATACAAACTCCTGTGGAATAGAGCAGCATTAACAAAATAACCTAAATCAGATCCAAAGGTTTGTTTAAAAACATGTTTTCCATTTTGATAAGGGCAGAAAGGAAAATGAAGCTCAGTCTTTCCCTCCATGATTTGAAGAAAGAAGTGCTTCTAAATGTGATTAAGACAGTTCTCCAGATTACCTGTTCCTGGATAACTTCCTGGCTAGGAGACGTTCTCTCACTAATCAGAGGCATTTCAGGCTCTCCTAAATGCCAGCTCTTGGGGTTGCTTTCCTACTTTCTGGGAAAGAGCTGTCAGCTAGAGCTTGCCGTGAAAAGAACACTTAGGTCTTCACCTTCTGTTCAGGAGTTTTCACAAAGTCCTCAAATGAAGGCCTTTTTCCTCCCTTCTCCTTTTCATTGCATAAATTCCAAGGCAGCTGATTTCAGGCCTTTCTTCTGCTTCTCTATGACTTTGGAACTAGGCAGGAGAAAAGCAGACTCAGCTGATCCTTCCCCAAGGTGGAGGGAAGAAAGGGAAAAACTAGTACAGCTCCTAAGGGAACAGAAGTAACTGCTTATGGATGGTAGGCAGAAGAGTGCATAAACACGTGATGTTGCAGGTGAACTCAAGTGAGTACTGGGTTGATTTGAGAGTTGGAGGATGAAGTGACTTCCTGAGTGGAGGAATGGACAGCCAGAATGGCTGGGTGCACACAGCCTTTCGGTTAAGTAACTGTTGAACTCTTAGAGCTTCAGAACGAGATTTTCATATCTTTCAGATTTGAAAGACTTTAGATTACAATTTTGGAAAGCTTTTAAGTATCTGTGAGAAATAGGTTATTCTACTGATGTCATGGAAACTTCAGCAGACGTGTAATTAGAAGGTCAATGAAAAATTGTTTCATCCTTTCAATTGTAATTCTAATTTATTCTAAAGAATTACTTACAATTTGGGAACAATGCTAGTGAGCTTCTCTATGTAAGTGTTTATTTCTGGGGAAAAAGCTTAATTGAAAAGCTGTAATATGATTTTTTCATGCATTTAGTTTTTCTTTTTTTTTTTCTTTGTGAATGTTATAAGCCTTTCAGGTTTCTTTTCTCTATGAGTATGAACATTGACGTCACTGTGTGATGTGAACATTAACGTGGAACACTTCAAATTTATATTGTTTCAGTTTAACAGTCAAATAAATGTACAAAATAGGCAAAGCTCCCAAATTTTCATTGCACTTTAGGGGTTTTTATTCCAAACAAAATGTTCATAATGCCTCAGATGTTCATAATTATTGTGTGTGTTGTGGCCTGGTCAAGAGCACCTCTCCTGTGAGGAAGGACTGAAAGAGTTGGAATTGTTCAGCCTGGAGAAGCCTCCAGGAAGACCTTATTGCAGCCTGTCAGTTCTTAAAAGGGGCCTATAAGAAAGATGGGAGACTTTTTAGCCCTGTTGCAACAGGACGAGGGGTGATGGTTTTAAAATAAAAGAGGGGAGATACAGGCTGGATGTAAGGAAGAAATTTTTTTACAATGAGGGTGGTAAAACACTGGCACAGGTTGCTCAGAGAGGTTGTGGATGCCCCATCCCTGGAGACATTCAAAGCCAAGCTGGATGTGGTTTTGAGCAACATGATCTGGTTGAAGATGTCCCTGCTCACTGCATGGGGTGGGACTGAGTGAGCTTTGAAGGTCCCTTCCAACCCAAACTATTCTGTGATTCTATAGACATCTTCTTTCTCAGCAGAAATCAAGATACAGGTTTTTCTTTACTGTATTAATCCTGCACACTTACAGTCACATACAGAGACTATTAATAAAAACTGAGTAAGAGCAGGATGCAGTTATGCAGTTCAGATTATTTCATGACTGCTTGTTCTACAGTCATATAATATGTAGACATTGTGAGTTATGCTTCTTACTACGAATTCCTTTGGGTGTTGGACTAGATGACCTTTGAAGGTCCCTTTCAACACAAACTATTCTATGATTCTGTGATTTAGGAATCCTTCTAGGAGCAGAAAGGTGCAGACATCAGTATTTTTCATACGAAAGTGTCTGTATTTCACCTGAATTTAACTGATGTCCCACAAGTTCTAGGAGTGTTCTTATACCGTATTTCTACTCTTTCATTGATTATGCCTGTTCAGTTTGCAGAACCTGGTGGCAAACTGCAAACTGATGCAACACAAGTCGTGAGGACTAACCTGTAGAGCTATCTCCCTTGCAAAGCCAGATAGAATGGAAAAAAAACTTTCAGCGCTCTAACATGAAGAAGGGAATTTCCTGGTGGTAGATGGAGAGTGAAAACCCAGCAACACTCACCCAGCATTTTGCCTTTGGCAAGAGTAATGTTAGAAAAATACAGTGCCTTTTTCACCTTGAGTGCAAGACTGACATAGCTGAACCATCTGAAAATTACCACTGCAAGAATACATCCTCAGCAGATCCTCAGCATTCTAGCCATAGATTTAATGTTGCGGTGAGATTCTTTAAACTTTTGAATGTTCTACACAAAGGATATATGATTGTGATTTATTTTTTTCCACTAATTGTACTTTAGGTTTTATTTAATGATGGGATTAAATTAAAACCTGATTTTGTACAGGGTAATTGCAACAGATTAATGAAATATGTTTACTGAGCATGAGGTAATGGAAATTGCTATGGTGTTTTTGAGAGAAAGGCCTCCTTTCAGAGGAAGAAAAGAATCACAAAGGCTCTCAAGACCAAATTATTCTGACACAAAACCTCCCACATTCATATGGTAATGCATCAAAGTCAGAGGTGGCAAATTCAGTGCTAAGAGGAGAGGGAGAGTTTCAGAGAATCAGTGAGAGCCAGTTTTGAGAGATGCAGATTTGTGTCTGAAAGTAGAGCTCCAGCTTGAAGTCTCTGATGCCTATGACACAAGGTTTGAACTCTGCCGTTCCCTCCATGTGGGCATTGGGAGGGTCACTCTAGTTTTCACTTAATCTGGTGGAATATGGTATTCTGGGGGTTTCCATATCCTCAGTAAAATCTGTCTGACATTGGTTCAGCAGTTCAACATGTTAAGAAGAGCCTGACTGACATAGAACGGAAATATCAGTGCTCACATTAATCCACATTTTATTAATAAGTGAGGCTAAAAGTACGTGTGAAAGCTTTAACACCTGAATTGTGGACTACCCATATTTTACACCTTGTAGAGAGGCTTGAAAGCGAGTGGCATAAGACAAAAAAAGGAAAAGTCAGAATTTCTTTAAGATGGAGAAAAAACCGTCAGCCTTCAGAAATCTTTTTTGAGGTACAAATATGTATGCTGCCCTGGTATAATGGAGCTTCTTAAGATTTCTGATATCTCTTATCCCCAATGTGATGAGAAGAGTGCACGTACTGTAAAGTAGATTGTGATCTAGTTATCACTGTGTGGTGAGAACTAGGCAGGTACTTCGAAATTGAAGGAATTACTGGGAAGAGTAGCATGGAGAGGGAAGAAGAGAGAACTCACTTGTGGCTACTGAAAAGCAGCTCTTGCTTAAACTCTTCTGCTAACTTCAGGATAGTGAATCTGTTGTGATGAATTTTATTTCCTATAGAAGGGAGTGATCTAAATGCATGTGACAGCACAAATTAATGAAGGTAGCTTTGCTAAGAGGTAATCCTGAATATAGTAACTTGAAAGGAAGTAGTCTCCTTTACAGAATTTTCCTGAAATTCTTCATTTCCTCTTCATAATTCTGTTTGCAAAAAAGGCAAGCTCAAGATAGTCAGCATGACTATCATTCTGCACTATGTTCTTCACTATGAGGGTGGTGAGACATTGAAACATGTTGCTCAGAGAAGCTGTGGCTGCCCCATCCCTGGCAGTGTTCAAGACCTTACATTATCATAAAATACTTTCCTTCTCTATGCACAGATACAAGTTTAGAATTGATGACATACTTTTTAACATGGAAATTAATCACTTGACACGTCTCTTTTTCCATCTGCTAAATGCGGTACCTCATTCGCTGTGTAGTTACTCTAGAACTTTTGGGTTGTTCAGTCAGTCAGTATTTGGGAGGTTCAAAAAAGAAGGCTTTCCTGTTTTGTGATGTTTCCCTTTTCTTTATATTAACAGTATCGTGTGATAGCTTTTCCTAATCTTGGGTTTGCAGAAGCAATCGTTTTTTGTGAAGGTACGTTTACTTTGCTTTTCTTCTGTTGTAAAATCTTGGGAGTGGGGGGTGTTATGTCTTTACTTGCATAATTACTTCTTCCAGACTTTTATTATAGGCTATCATAGTACTTATTGAAAAAGATGTACTTGGAAACAGTACACTTTCCCCACCTTCCCTATTTGTTAAAAAAAAAAAAAAAAAAAAAAAAACCACAACAGAAAAGCCAGAATAATACAGTAAAGAATTCCAAATATCCTAAATAAGATGTAACCCATAATTCTTTCTTTTTGGCAAATCATAAATGGGCCATTCAAGATTAATGAGTACTCTCCTTAAGCTTGGCGTAGCCTAAATGAAAACGCTGTGACACTTAAGTGAAATATTTAATTATTGAATTTTGAGAGCTCTTGAGAGCATAAGGCACATTGCAAAAAGGTCTCTGGTTCCCAGACCTGTTACCTACCAGTCTGAGATAGGTATTATTTAAAAAGACAGACATTTAAAGCAGTCTTTATTCTTCTAAACAAATCCAAACCAACAACTATACAAACAAACAAGTGAATGTTCCAACCTTGCTTTGTGAATTTACAACTGTAGATGCTAACAGAAGGGCAGTGAAAGCACTGGAAACACAAAGGTAAAGCTTTAACATCACTGATGGTCCGACCATCTGCTTTAACAGGCTGTTCTCTAAGTCCTGGATGGTTCAGGTATGCTAGTCTCTCCCAAGACAGTCCTCATTGCCTCTCATATAGATTTGAGGAAGAAGTCTAGAAACCCCATACTGGTTTAAGGCAAAGATATGGCTCAGTTCTTGTGCATAGCTTTGTCAGCATAAGAAGCTTTGTCTTATATATAGCTTCATCTACAGCTGCTGTTCACTTCTTTCCCTCTACTCCAGCCTTCTCTCAGCACTTGTAGTTTTTACATCCTCAGTTATGTGTAAAGGATCGAGATCTGTTTCTGTTGTGACATTCTCCTGGTTCATCACCTGATTCCAGACAGAGACTGAATATTGTAGGAGAAAAATAAAACGAGAAAACCAAAAAATGTGATGATGGTGATCCGTCTGGGTGCCAAATACAGCCTATTGTGTTTGGGAAGCTCTGTTATGGTACTCCAGAAGGTAGTGACTTTTTGCTTAATCTTGTAAGCCTTTTGCTTAATCTAATGCTTAGTACTTAACCAAGAAATGGAAACTTTAAGAAAGAACTGGAGTTCTCAGAAGAGAAACCTGATTGCCAAGCTATTGGCAAGACTCTCCTTTTTGGCGCAACTTTAATGAAAGCCACAAGAGAAGCACTGGAATCCATTGCATAGTCATTAGGGCATTCTGCTGAGAGAAGAAAACTAGAGCCCAGTTCCAAGTCCTGAAACAAAATATTACTTTTTATCAAATTTTATAAATTAAAAATATTTTTTTCTCAAGTATAATACTAAAGCCACCCATTGAATTTACAGGGGAATCCCTTTTAAGTGAACTCATAAGGAACCCTTCTTTCTTCTCGTGTTGATTGGCATATTTAGTCTTCACTGCAAAGGATCATCATCTTGAAGTATCTCATTCTTCCCCTTCATCGTGGTAGAATTTTAAGTAATTACCTCCTAAAATTCCTTACTGAAAGCTGTTGGGGACCTAACCAAATCTTCATGTAACGGAGAATTTTTTCCTTAGGTGAGAAGCACATTTCCCTTGGTTGCTTTAGAAATAGAGGAAGACAAACATTTATTTTTTCAGCAACATTTTCAGTCATATACTGAATGGATTTTCCAGAGACTAGAGGGATTATAGCCATATCATCCCCCAGATCAGTCTGCAGTTCAGCATGCACTCCATGTTGCACAGTGGTGGGAGGAGCTGGCTTCTCAGTCTCTCCCCATCAACACATGACTGGATGCAGCAATGCCTATTTTCCCTAAAGTCAGTTGAGAACATTAAAAGGCACACTAGGCCAAGTCTGGCATAAGTTAGTATTTCCAAGGACAGGCTGAACTCTAAAGCCATATGGATTATGGTCCCTAAAATCTGAAGGTGGTGACAGAAGAGATTGTCTGCTCACTAACAGAGATGTTTTTAATAGCTTCTCAAGAAATAAGCAGAGGCATTAGAGGACTAGAGGAAAATAAATATAAATTCATTGTTTAAGTAAGGGATTAGTAAGGAGACAAGAAACCAGAGATGAATAAATCTGAGTAATAGCCATGCTTCTAATGACATCAATAAGCTTCTAATGAAAAATAAATAACACTAAAATAAACCAAAATAAATACTGGTAGTCCCGTTGTCTGCAGCAATAGTTTCAGAGGGGGGGCGGAAAAGGGCTTGTGACATTCTGTTGCAGCCGATTGGATAAATGAACACTGATCTTGGGATCAGGGTCATCTTGCTAAGCCATAAAACAATAAATTTCCTGAGTAACATCCTTTCCTCTCACCCTGTCTTCCAAATGTCATCATATTTCTGGCAGATGACACTGAACTTCCTGTGGTCTTTCCAGCTCAGCGGGAGTTATACACATGGACACACTGGACAGTAAGACCTTATTTTTCAGACCAGCTTTCATAGACAGTACTTCAAAGAATGCATTGCAGAATTCACCTAAATCGAGTCATTGGGAGATTAAGGCATTGTTTCACTAAGTAACTTAACTAAGAAATAGCTCAATATTACGAAGGAAAGTTAGATGGAAAAATAGGGCTTCCTGTTAAATCATCCCATAGGGGTAGAGTGATGTCTCCATAACCACAGTGGAAGTGGGAACTCTGATCCACAGAAGATACTGTATAATATACAATCCATGTAGTCTAGAAATTCTTAATTTGTGTTATTTTTCATTTGCTTTAGTGGGAAGATATTTTTTGCTCTTTTTATCAATATTTTCCTTATTTCTTTATGAACTTCATAGGTGGTCTGGGGAGAGTTATAAAGGTACGATACCGAAACCAAAGAATCCTATTTAATGACTCACAGTCCTTTTTTCATAAGGATATTTAGGGCAAGCTTCATTTGGGCTTATTGTGTTTATTCAGCAAAGTACAAACTGATTTTTAAGTCAGGAAGTTTTTAAATGTGTTTAGAGTTGAGCATTGCTTGCATCTTTTGATGAATCAATGCTTAGACACGAACTATGAACTCTGTGATTAAAAAGGTTAGAAAATCACTGTGAAAGGCATATCCCCTTTTCCCTAACCCACCTAGTCTACCCTAGTTTAGTAATATGTCAGGGTAAAGCAAGTGCTTATTTTCTACGTGTTGTTAAGTGTATGGCTAATTGTATTGGAAGCAGAACAATGGAATATTTCATTTAAAATTCATTGTTTTGATGTATGGTGTTGAATCATAGAATCACAGCCTGGTTTGGGTTGGAAAGGACCTAAAGAACGTCCAGTCCCAGCCCTCTGCCATGTACAGGGACACCTCACACTAGACCATGTTGCCAAAGGCTCTGTCCAGCCTGGCCTTGAACGCTTCCAGGAATGGAGAATTTACCACTTCTTTAGGCAACCTGTGTCTGTAGCCTCTCCACCCTTGTAATAAAGAACTTCTGCCTTATATCTAACCTGAACTCCCCCTGTTGAAGTTTAAATCCATCACCCCTTGTCCTGTCGCTACCTGCGGTTGGTAATTCAAATAATTATTCTTGTCAATGCAATTAACTGGGTGGTAGGGCATCTGAAATATGTGTGACTGTCATTGCCCAGTGGTCAGGACTTCTTAGAAGAGATGAGCCTCATAGAAAGGATAATTGGAGGTGTTAATTCATTCAGACCTTCTTTTGAGTGTCTCTTAGTTGTTACCTGACTGTTGGCACAGAAACAGCACTACTGGGTGTAGCTATTTTCTTGCTCAACCTAATGAGTTTATCACCTCTCCTTTGTGGGAGGTACTTCGTAGTAAACTATTAGAACAAGATCTGGTCACTGGTGATATTTTTCATATTTTCTGTTCCAGTAGCTGCATTCCCCTTATGTTCCAGCAGTCACACAAACTGCGCAGCAGGAAGACTCTTAAGGTAGCCATGTCTTGTGACAAGGTTCTATGCAAGGGGTGCCCTGGCTAGGTGTTGGCTACCCTTAATTCAGCCAAAAGTCTGGCAAATTATTTTTCATTATTGCGTGGCAGCATATAGTTATGTAGAGATCAGGTGAATATTTGCTAGAGGAAAGGTCTGTCCAACCCAGCATCCTGTCTCCAACACCAGCTATCAGCCTGTTAAAGAGCAAAAACAGTGCACATGTGTACAACAGTACTCTGGATTATTATCCCAGCATCCAAATATTTTGAGATCGTGGATTTCCTAAGCTTGATGTGCTTCTCTGTGTGTTTAGTTAAATGTGACAACTTTCTTTTTCACATTCCCTTCAAGTTTACCATTTTGGCCTGTGTAAGCCTCTAGGATCCATAGCTTGTTTTGGCAAAAACTTCTACAGTTCTGTATGCTGTGTAAAAAAACGCTTTCATCTGTTTGAATTTGGCTCTTCCTGGCTTTATGTGATATTCCTGAAGTGCTGGATAAGAAGCTCTGATCTCTCTACTGCACTGAACATAATTGCTTTAGGGGAAAACCAGAAATGCTTGTAGAAGGATCTAGATAAAAATGGTTTATATCTCATGAAGCTTACTGCCCAAGGCTAAACTAAGTCTTCCTGAGAAAATTGGGGTTGTTCAGCCTGGAGAAGAGAAGCTGTGTGGAGACCTCAGAGCAGCTTCCAGTGTCTGAAGAGAAGCGTCTGTCACAAGGATGCTGGAGAGGGACTCTTCATCAGGGACTGTAGTGATAGGACAAGGGGTGATGGGTTCAAACTGAAACAGGGGAAGTTCAGGTTAGATATGAGGCAGAAGTTCTTCCCTGTGAGGCTGGTGAGGCACTGGCACAGATTGCCTAAAGAAGTGGTAAATGCTCCTTTCGGGCAGTGTTCAAGGCCAGGCTGGACAGAGCCTTGGGTGACATGATCCAGTGTGAGGCATCTCTGCCCATGGCAGAGGGTTAAAACTAGATGAGCTTTTGGTCTGTTTTCCTAGAAACATAGGTATTTTAAAATCTAAGCCTCAGTTTGAAAAATCAGGCACAATTTGAGAACTTTTAAGAACGTAGTCATATTTAAGCTTGTGCTATAGCTATTGTTAATCTCAGGTACAGGATTCCTCTGAAGCAGGGCCTTCCACCATTAAACAAAGCCTAGTACCCCCACTGAACTCAGAGCTGATGGCTGTGGTACTAGTAAGGTTTGTTGTACTAGGAGCAGACCCTTAGGATTTAGGAAATGCATTGCAGAATAACTCAAATAACAGTCATTGATATAAATAAATCAGAGTCTTGGTATATTTTTATTGCAGCAAAAGAATTCGCTGTCTTTGTGCTTCATATTCTGAACCCTTCCATTTTCAGCTGTGAACTGTTAACAGTTAACCCCAGTTACAGACATTCATTTTTGGCTCTGGCAGAACTTAATTCTCCATTTTCCTCCTCCTACACCATAGAACATAGTTTTATGTTCTGTGGCATGGTTTACAACTTACGATCTGAGAACTTTGCAAAGCACTAACTTAATGTTACAACTCTTAGGAAAAAAAACTCAAAAGGCAGTAATAATGAACTCAGTTGTTTGTTTGTTTGTTTCCCTGTAACATAATGACTGCCCTTTTTCTTACATTCTTTATTCAAGAATAAAGTAGCAGCTTAAGAGTCTGCTACCTTATCTGGATATAGGTAACAATAAATAAACAGATACATTCACCAATCCAAAATAAAGAAACACAGTTGTTATTTAAACACGAAGTACTCTCTGGAGATCTCTTACTGGCATACCAAATGTTTTCTCTTTACTTAAAATGGATTAAAATTGCTCCATGAAATGAATGCTTAACAAATACTAGTCTGAGATTTTATTTTCTTCTTTTATTTTTTGTAGCATTTGCATATATTTATACTACCTTCCCTGAAATCCTCTTTCTCCATGTGTTTTTCATGGAACTAGTCCTTGTGTAGACTTTAGGTGTAAATAGTCTCACATTAAGAGATCAGTTCCTCTATTGCCATGACAGACACAAGTAATGAAATCCATCCATTATACTTTTTATACCTGTTGTCATAGGCCACAGGCTTCCAGAACCTTTGCTGGAATGTGTGCATCCCTGTTCTACCTGCGTTACGTAGATTTCTTTTCTGATTGCTAAGTTTCATGAGCAAGAGTCCATTTTTGTAAGTGCCTGGATCCTACATATTTAAAATTTTCTTTTTCCATGTCAAATCCCTACTTCTTTGCATTCATTTTGGCTGATTCTTTTATTATTCATTATTTCTTTCACCTGGATTATTACTATGAAGGTTATGTAAAGAGGTCACTCAAATTCCATTGCTCTCTGGAGCATGGTTTTGGATTGTCACACCTTGATTCCAGTTAAAGAAACCATCCCTCTTCAAAAGCAGTCAGGCACACAATGAAAATGCCTAAATCTATTTTTTATGGATGCATTATTGTGTTTTTTCTGTACCTGGAATTAAAACAGAAGGGATCAAAGGGTGAAGTCATGTTCTCTTAGCAACAAAGCTCCTAAAGACTCAGCAGGACCATTATTTTATATCTGAGCCATCCCTATTGATAGTGGTATTCAAGGTTGATATATTTATCCTTTCTATGGCTATCTCTTTATTGTCTGTTTTATTTAGTTTTAATGCTGAAATATTTACTGTTGAAATTGAAATTGTCCTAAAACTGGAATGTACACAAGTGTGTGTGTGTAAGGTTGTAGCTTTCATTTGCCTTTGTTCACCAGTAGTGAAAGGAAAAGATCTCTTCAAACTAATCTCGTGTGTGAATGAATTCTTGTGTATGTTTTTGGTATTCAGGAAACTGTTGAGAAACAGACTTCTTGCATCAGTGGGCACAAAAATATATGTTTTATAATACATCTCCATCAGTAAATCAGATACAGCTAACATACATACTTTTGCATGTAAGGATCTGTTCCTATCAATATCCAAAACTGAAACTCTAGAAACAAGCACGTGTAATACCAGATTTCTTTTTCCTTGCTAACTCACCACTACTAATCACCATAGAGCATAGTTTTCTTCTCTATTCTGAATGTGATTATGAAGATTAAAACTGGAGCAAATACAGCCCTGGACATGCTGGCAAGCAGTTTAAGCATTCTTCTGAGCACTTCCATTGACCTACTTCTTGCTCCTGGACAGGGAGCAAGATTTTTTCCAGGCCTCTATTTTCCTCCCTATTCACATTGTATTTTATATCACAAAACCTTTAAAGCCCATCTCTTACTGTGTTTGCGTAGTGAAAAAACTAAATGTGGTTCTGATTTTAAAGCCATCCTTAAGCATCACTGTTCTAGAATTGCTTCTGCTATAAAATCAGTGGTTACCTATATTTGTGCTGATGATGATTCCTGAAGCTTTTGTAGAGTAGGATTAAGCTGCACTGTGCTCCACAATCACTTTGTCAGTTTAACACATATTCACACAGACATCATTGTCCTCTGCATTTTCTGTAAAGCGCACTTTTACCATGATTTTCAGAACCTTACTTTTATGGATTTCTCTGAGACAGCTTCTTAAGATAATTTTAGCCATTTAAAAAACATATTAAGTTTTAAAAAATATATTTCAAGTGAAACATAGCGATTAAAACGTTGATTTTTAATTATTTTTAAACTGAACTTCCTTTTCTTTTCAGCCACAATTTTGTATTGCAGGTTTCATTCTAATGATGGCTGTAGCCATCATTCATGTCTGTTCTAGGTTTAAACTCTTGCTTACTATTAATAAGGTTAGCAGCCTGTAGCCATTTCTCAGCTTTGGCCTTTATTTGCTCTATTATGTTATTCGGTAAGACATACTGTTCACTGCTCCGGTGCCATCAGAAATCTTCATTTTTCCTACTTTGGAAAATATAAGTCATGATAATGCTGTCATACAAAACTCCCTTACAACTTTTTCATCACTTGTCTTTCATCCTTTCTCTCATGTGCACTGATTTTGTTAGGTGAGTACGTAAGGCTTCTGTAAAAGGTCAGTACAGCAATTCAGATGTAGGCTCATTTTCTAGCAGATGTACTGAGCTTTTACCAGTTTACAGGAAATGATCTACTTTTCCTTTTCTCTTTGTCTCTTGGGAACTATGAATGTAATCCAAAGTACATTGAAAGTCAATGCCCCCTCTGTGAGGCAATTGCAAGGAATGAACCCAGTGATCTAATAGGTCTTTTCCATTTCTAATTATCATGCTTCTATGAAACTCCAGTCCCATGGTGAGGTCTACCAGGTAATCTCTAAATGGCCTAAATAGCTGTAAGCTATTATTTTTCTTGAAAACAAGAGCTTGGGACATTTAAACTCTCAGCAGTATATTATGACAACACTGGCACGTTATCTTCCCTGTATCTAAGCATCAGTGAAACAAATAGATCAAAAACTGGCGCTGATTTATTTACTTAATTAGTCAGTGCTACATTATTGTGACCCATACTGAGAGGCTTCTGCATACTCTCTTAATCTCAAATAGGGATGGCCTTTTGTCTGTGTGTCAGTTGTGCAACTTTCATCCTCCCAGTAAGATCAGCACTTGATGAGAAAAGTGTTTCAGTGTTTTCTGAAAGGCTAGGAAAGGTATTTCTAATGTTGCCTGTTTGCTCTTGCCAGCATGTAAATCATTTCACAGCGCACAAGAGTCTTAATAATCTCTCCTGGCTTTTCAGAGATCCTTTGTATAAATAATTAATTTGGGGTTTTTAACTCTCTTGTCCTCTCTGTAATGAGAAGAACAAACAAGGACAATGCAATGACAGCTAAAATTTGCTAAGTCTGCTCTGTAATGTAGAAACCAAATAGTTTTCTTCTCTTGAGTCTGGAAAAGAAAGAGGAGATACCCAAAAATCAAATATTCTTCCATTCAGGCCAGATACAGTCCAGGCAGAGCTAAAGCAAGGGGATTTATGTAATAAAATATTGGTATATTAATAACATGATTGAAACTTTTACATATAAAGTTGATGATTATCCTTCCCCTGTTCAAAAATAAATTACATTATCAGTGCAAGCAAGAGAACTGTGAAAAGTGCACATTGGATTGCTTGCATTTTTTCTTTCCCTACGAGAGTGTTCATAGTGGGCTTGATGGTTTTGGATGCTGAAAGACTTTTATGACTTGCTCCTGCTACAGGGAGTAGCATGCCCAAGGCTACACTGGCAGTTCTGAAAGGAAAATACAATGTCTGTTCTATTCAACCAGTTTTATTAATAGACATCTGTCAGATACAAAGTATTTAAAATTGGGATATAATTTTAATGGATTAAGAAAATTTAGTACATCACAAGATAAAGCTAATTCTTTGTGCAGATGAGAGTCGTCTGAACCAGAGGAGTCTGAATTTGTTGCTCAAGTCTTAACTATGTGTAAATCTGTTAGCTGTGTTCCATATAAAATTACTCTCTGTGAACCTGTATAGTCTCCTTGTGGTGGTTTGGTAGTCTAAAGAGGGATATGGGTTATGTTATCTATTTACAATGCTATTTCAGAACACAGAAGCAAAAGGACCCTTTATCTTCTATTGGAAGTTTAATACTGGGGGATACATCTTGTCAGATGCAGGTGCTCCAGTCTTAGGGTCCAAGACAGAACTTTTCAGGCTGAAGAACTGTAACTGTTCATGGGCAAGAGTAGTCCCTTTTCTCATACTTAATAAGTGAATCACCAAAGCTGATGCATTTGCATCTGTGAGACAGCTGGACCATGAGACCCCCTGCAGCCCTATGTTCAGCTCTGGGGCCCTCAAGACAAGAGGGACATGGAGCTGTTGGAGTGAGTCCAAAGGAAGCCTGGAGATGGTACAAGGGGTGGAGCAGCTCTGCTCTGGAGCCAGGCTGGGAGAGCTGGGCTGGTTCAGCCTGGAGAAGAGAAGGCTCCTTAAGGGGAGACCTTAGAGCAGCTTCCATTGCTTAAAGGTAGCCTACAGAAAATCTGGAGAGGGGCTTTGACAAGGGCCTGTAGTGACAGGACAAGGGGAAATGGCTTTAACCTGACAGAGGGGAGATCTACATTAGACATTAGGAAGTTCTTCCCTGTGAGGGTGGTGAGGCACTGACACAGGCTGTCCAGAGAAGCTGTGGCGGCTGCATCCCTGGAAGTGTTCAAGGCTAGGTTGGATGGGGCTTGGAGCAAACTGGTCTAGTGTGAGGTGTCCCTGCCCATGGCAAGGTATTGGAACTGGATGAGCTCTAAGGTCTTCTCCAACCCAAAACAGTCTGTGATTCTATGATATGTTCCACATCCTAGTCCTTGAGTCATCCACACTGCAGCTGTGTTTAATGCTGCTTCTCCACTGGTTATGTGTAGTTATTCTCTGTCTATTTTGTTTCCCCTGTCTCTGACAAATGAAGCAGAATGCTATTCGTATTGCAGTGCTAGTATGTCTTTAATGGTTACAGCAGAACTACATGCAGCAGAGATGTAACTTGAGTCACTTGCCATTGCTGTTGTAAGTTTTGCATAAGTCAAAGTAACACTTCTTCACCAATACTCATTTGCTACCGGTGATTATATTGACTACCTGTTCTCACCATAATTAATGAATCATAGTATCACAGAATGGTTTGGGTTGGAAAGGACCATAAAATCATCCAGTTTTAACCCCCTACCATGGGTGGGGATGCCTCATACTAGACGATGTTGTCCAAGGCTCTGTCCAGCTTGGCCTTGAACACTGCCAGGGATGGAGGATTCATCACTTTGGGCACCCTGCGCCTTGCCACCCTCACAGTAAAGAATTTCTTCTTTATATTTAACCTGAATCATTCCTAAATAACAGAATAATTGAAAAATGCATGAGAAATTTTATATTTTACCCACTTTTTATACCAGATCTTTTGTGAACAGATGAATCTAAGATCATGGAAGTACTGAACCCTTTAGAAGAAGATATATGGAAGAACTAAGCCATTGAGAAAAATGCAAAAGGCTCAGACCCAAGAAGAATAATATTCAAAGGCCTCACTCGCTGCAAACTGATTTTACTAACTTTTACTGACTTTACTGACTTTTCTAATGGTAGCATTACTTGTCGTTACTTGTTGATTCTAATGGACAGTCAGACTACTGAGTTTGTAAAATGCAGTCTGAGTTGTATAGTTTCTATACATCCTTGTGTAGGGAGCTGGTTTGCTTTTGGGGAAAATAGTCTTCTGTTGATGCTTGGTCTACATGGCACACCTTTGTTATGCATCAGCTAGCATAATACCACTGATTGTACTTCATGATAAGGACTAGTTTAACAGCTCCTTTCTCATTGCCAAGTGAGTTGCTCGCAGAGAGTTGAAAAGAACTTCTTCCTTTCTTCCAACAGTTGTTGGAGAATAAGCATGAAGCACTTGTAGCTGAGGCTGGTTGCTGTTAGGATTGTAAATGGAAGGACTGTAAACTTTACACTGGCCTTGCACTGGCTCAAGGGGGAAATTACCCATTTAACTTCAAATGTGTTTCACAATTTGTATAGGATGAGCTTACCAAGTAACTTTCAACAGAACAAAATGTGTTCTGTTTTCCTAGAATGGCACAGACTTCTTGGAATGCTGGAAGAACTGGAAGAACTCTTTGTAAATCTGCTACTACTGCTGAAAATCAACAACTGAAAATCTGTATGAAGTATATGTTTGGTTTTCATACTATCTATATAAAAGAATCCATGTTGAATGACTCCAGCATGTCTTAAATGTTCAGTAACAATGGAAACAGCCAAGTGGGATCCCCCTTGAAATAAATCAGTCCCTTCTCAAATATAAAAATATATTTGGAGAAAATTGTCATGCATTCCTTCCAAAGCAGGACTTCTAAGGGTAAAACATATTCAGTCCAAGTGTCATTCCAACTGCTTTTTTAGACTGTTTTGTTGCAGTATCCAAGGAAAAGCAAAGATAGATACAGTACTATTTTGCCACCTAATATCCTGCAATTTTTTCAATCCAAACATAAACATTTGCTCTGGACTGATGTCCTGGCAACATTTGCTGACTGGCCCAAATAAGACACACTTGCTAATGGTTCAGACTCGGGTTATTTTGCCCATTCATTCCACTTCAGGGTGGCTCTTTTACACCAGGTAGGCTCTTTTACTCACCACCACCTGCTGTCTCTTACAAGCCAATAAATCAATACAGTCCCACTACCACTTCTTTGGGTTTGTATTTTTTTTTTTTCTTTCTTTTAACTTGTTGCCCAAAGTAGGTAGCTAAGCAGTTCCCTTTCACAGGCCAGACTCATGTACAAAAAAGGCTTGCAAGACATGGAATTCAGTTGAGCAGAAACTGGCACTTCTAACACAACAAACCAAGTCTTGTTCACATAGATGGAAGGCGGTGCTGTGTTTAATCATAAGCACCTACTCTCAGGAAAGCTGAGGGTGCTTAGCTCTTTGCCTTTCAAAAATCCTTAAGTGATTCGATTGGCTTCAGTCAAGTTGCTGTATTTATATCACTAACAAACTGCAGTCAATAAGGCTCCAGTCCAAAGCCCACTTAAGTAATTGTTAGTGTTACCATTGAATTTAATTGGATTTGGACTAATGCCTAAGAGAGGAATCCACAAAAATATGTTCATTTGAAATGTATTTTCCAGCTGTCCATTTTCATTTTATCCTTTGTTCATATGTCAAAAGTTTAGCCCTTGAACTCTCTGTGTTTTTAGAAATGATCTATTATAACTTAATCGGTTGTTTATGGGTGGTTTTATATTCGTTTTTATTCTGTCTCAGTGGGCCAAATTGTTTTCATGACTTGGTTTGAGTTTTGACCTGGTGAGACTGAATGAGTGACCACACTTTAGTTCACTTATGGTCATTTTTAAACTGTGCTCAGTAGGGAGGTAAGAATGTGTTATCTTAAACCTTGTAGGTCAGAGCTTACAGTTTTCCTTAACTCCCACACTCAGTCCCAGCTTCTGTAAAGCAGTTTAACTGTCAGGATTGGAAATACCAACAGCTAAAACATTATCACTACACGAGTCCCTATTAAAATCTGCTTTATTTAATTAAAAAAGTAAAAATTCCTAGATTTTTGGTCGCAATTTAGATGCTAGTAAATTAGTTTGTGACTAAAATGTTTATCTAGAATACTGTAAGATGCTAGTGGATGTTTTTTAGACTGAATCCTAGGAATAAAGATAGTAAGATAAATGCCAGCTATAAATCAAACCTCAGCATGTACGTGAAACCAGATCTGAGTTCTAGCCCAATCTTTTTACCTCTTTCAGTTCCCTTTAGAAGTTTATATGGAGGAGAAATTTTCTGGTTTCTGGCTTACTTACGGCCTGCTGAAGAACTATTAAATCTTTGCTGTATCCCATCCAATTCTGAGGTGATACTTTGCATGATTTTTTCTGTGAAATTTCTGTATAGTTTGCAAAATCAGTGTTCTATAGAAGCACTGTAATTCTGCTGCAGCAGCAACAGCCATTAACGATCCTGTTGTTGCAAAACTGTGTCAGTGCTGAGCTGGTGAATTTAGCTGATAGATTATATCTTAGGGCATCCTTCTGCCATTTTTAAATTCCAGAAATTCTCCTAACAGGCCTATGCAAGATCAAGACTCTTAAAAGTAAGCACCCCATATAGTCTATAAAAAAGATCAAAGCTCTCTTCTCTTCACCCTATCTTTTCCACAAGAAACAGGTGCAGGGAAATTTTTTTCAAAGCATTCATGGATTCAGGCATGAAAATGAAGTGTGACACCTTTTCAAATATGTCACTAACTCACAAGTTGTCTAAAAGGCTTGGAGTTGTTAGAACTGGTTTAAGAAGCATAAAGATGAAATAGAATTCTCAAGTTTTCTTGTAGAGCTGTTTCTCTTTTGAGAATAAAACATCTTAAAGTGTTGAGTGCCTTGTTTATTGGGGCTGCTTTGAGAGAAGGAAATTCTGCTTGGGAGGATTCTGTGCTCTGAAACATGAAGAAAGCAATTGAGAGTGAAAAAACTGCGTCATCTAATAGAAACTATGGATCTTTCTGTGGATTCTTTTTTTTCTCTTTAAAAGCTGTGTCCAGCATGAGCACACACGGCTGCAGGGGATACAGTTGGGAATAGGTGTTGAAATCAAGCTGATGGCATTAAGCAGCAAGCAGCTGACACCAAACAGCAGATACACTCCCTCTGTTCTCCCCAACTGAGTCCATCTGTCAGTTCTGCTTTGCAGCACTCTTTTCAAATGTTTCAGGAATCACCTGAATAAACAACTTTGCCACTTTCATCTTGACATATCCACATTGGTCTACTAAACCGTCTTGGTCCCAGACTTCAAGGTTATGTCATTCCACCCAATAACTTTGCTGACGTTAAAAGACATCCAGCATCAGGGCAGAAGGCAGCACTGGCTTTCCAGACAGACTAGTTGGCCTGCTGTTATTCTCCTCCCTGATCCCACTGAGCACTCTGTGTGTATTTTTGTAGTATGGACCAAACCAAACCAACTTTCTGTTTGTTTTAGAGTAATCCTCTGTTTCACCTATTTGAACTCTCCTCCACTGTGACATTTCAGATGTTTAGGCTCACCGGTTGCCGAGTAGCTCCAGCCTGTGTTTTTTGTGTGTCTTGGTGAGCGTGGTAGGTTATGTGTGGTAATGCTGTGTGGAGAACAAAATCCTGCAATTAAAATAACAGATTTACCATTTGCATGTTATTACTAGAAAATATGGTTCTGGACATCAGACTTGAGGCCCAAGAGGTTGTTGCTCCCATCGTGTTTCTTAATTACAAATAGTCTGGCTCACATAACCCCAGGCAGAAAACACAGGGCATCTCCCTTGTGGTTCAGTTTAGTCTCAGCTCTAGCACCTAGTTTTATAAAAAAGAGTGAATGTAGACACTCGTAGATAGGCTACTTGCATAGTGGACACTTAGAGCAAAACTCACCTGGCAAAATCAGAGACCTTGCATTTTTTCCTGGTTTTGTAGCTGCTGCTGACAAGAGGCAATCCCTCAGATGGAGTTCTCAGATAGTTACTGGACTTCTTTTGAAGAATGAGCTGCATTTTAGCAACTTCCAGATAGGAGCTTCCACCTCAGTAACTAGAATGTTGGCTGTAGTACCAAGCCAAGATGTTCCATGTGCAAGCAGTGGCATCCTGTAGATTCCTAATAGCTGAAGGGCTTAAAACTAAAATTCTTAGTGCAAATTAGCATGAAAATTCTAGGTTTTAGGAAGTTGCTTGCATTCAATGAGCTCTAGTTAGAGGAAGTAACGCTTAGTTGATAGCTGAAATTAGTGGATCTAATGAAATAAAATAACTTCTTTTTTTTTCCCTGGCAGAAAATGCTGTTTTTATCAAAGTCAGATGATTGCTTTTGCAGTGCTGAAATGTTCATTTGAAAGTGTATGCGTGTGGGAGAAATGGAAATTTCAAGATTTTATCCAGTCATTAGAAGTTGAAATCTGAAATACAGTCTTTCAAATGCATCAAAAAACCCTAAATGTGTCCCAGATTATACACATTCACACTTCTGAAGCAGTTGTTTTTTTGAGAGATTCATAATTTCATTTGAAATCAAAAGGCAAACTACTAATTTTTCCATAGCCATGCCATTCCTACTGTCATGCACATCCATTGAAATGCAGATCCTACAGATTTAGTATGAGAAACTTCTTTGCGAAAACAAACTAACTCTGTTTAGATACAGGTTACATAGGCCCAAAATTCAAGATAGGTTTAAGAAAGCCATAAAGCTCTTCAGACTATAACTTAGTAATTTATGGTTTGACTGAGGAATCAAATGCATCTGGTATTTTTTGGCAAGGTTTAGTATGTGAAAATTACTAAAACGGAAACATCAAAGTGAAATGGAAATGAAAAGGGCACTTCTGAAGTTGATTCAGTAATGACCACTACAGTCCGTTCAAGTCTTAACCTGCTGAATTGTGCTGAACATCTGCGCAGCTGTATCAGATGTTAGATTCTGGAGCACCAATTCATAACATAATTCAGAATGTCTGTTATGTTGTGACACACTAACCAAAACGTTCTTCAGGGTGAGGAAATAGAGTCAAAAACCTTATTTAGCAGATATTAAAAGACTAGATAAAAAGCAGTGTCATTTTAGTCAGGTTCTAAAGCTACTTTGTTCTATATAGAATCATAGAATAGTTAGGGTTGGAAAAGGACCTTAACAATGAACTAGTTCAAACCCCTTGCCATGGGCGTGGACACAGTAGAGCATGTTGTCCAAGGCTTTGTCCAGCCTGGCCTTGAACACTGCCAGGGATGGAGCATTTACCACTTCTTTGGGAAACCTGTGCCACCACCCTCACAGGGAAGAACTTCTTCCTTATATCTCACCTGAACTTCCCGTTTCAGTTTGACCCCATCACCCCTTGTCCTGTCACTGGAGAGTCCCTCTCCAGCATCCTTTTTAGGCCCCCTTCAGACCCTGGAAGCTGCTCTGAGGTCGCCACTCAGCTTCTCTTCTCCAGGCTGAAAAGCCCCAATGTTCTCAGCCTGTCTTTGTATGGGAGGTGCTCCAGCTCCTGATCATCCTCATGGCCTCCTCTGGACTTCCTCCAACAGCTCCATGTCCTTCTTATGTTGAGGACACCAGAACTGCACAGAGTGCTCCAAGTGGGATCTCAGAAGAGCAGAGGGGCAGGATTACCTCCTTTGACCTGCTGGTCACACTGCTTTTGATGCAGCCCAGTATACGGTTGGCTTTCTGGACTGAGAGCGCACACAGCACGCTATGTAAGTATTCTGTGTTGGTGCATATGCTCTTGGAGCAAAATCAGTTGAGTGTGCTTTTGGCTGTGCTGAGTTCTCTGCTGTGATTTTGCCCAAATGAAAAAATAGAAAATGAAGAAACATGTAGCAAGAATTGATTTGAGTGAGGTGGAAGAAAAGCTTCTCTGGATTTACACCCTCTGCACTAGAACTTTCCAGCTGTTCCCCGTATCACAGCAAGGTCTTTTTACTCTTTGTGTTCCTCTTTGGCGATGTGGAACTTAACTGTTGCCTCTTGAATAATTTACATTTGCAACGTTTCAGTTGGTTTCAGTTCGTGGATTCATGATAATTTCCTTTTGCTCTACTTTTGCTAGGTTATTCTTTCCCATAAAACGTTTAAAACTGAATCATCTTTTCTTAGGAGAGTGACATGGTTTAGTAGTGACCTTGGCAGTCCTGGGGGATGGTTGGACTTAATCTTAAAGGTCTTTTCCAACCTCAGTGGTTCTGATTCTAATATGCCTGATTTCATTAGGAAGTGTATACCTGTACTCCTTCAGTAGATGAAATATTTTTTCCTTATTACTGAGAAGAACGCATACCCTAAACCAGTTGACCTTGTACATGCAAAGTAATTCCTCAAATAAACCCCAAACTGCTTTTTTATGCAGGTCCATATCAGGTGTTCCAAGTTGCAAAGTGTCTTCATTTCTGTGTACTTTTTGCATAATTTACTATTTTTACATAATAGATATCTATCAAGCTGAACACTAACTGTAAATTTGTCCTTTTTTGTCATTTTGTCATTTTCTGGCTGCTAAGTCTGAAAGTGACTGCACTCTAGTAAAATTCTTTACTAGCCAGAACTATTATTAAAGCACAAAAGAGAAAATTTAGCAATTAACTTACCCAGTTTGTATTTTAGGTGAGTTTTAGTTTCACTAAAACTTGAAGTACTTCTCTGTTCTAATCAATACTCACTACTGGCTCCTGTTTGTAGTATTTATGTTTAATAGTTCAGTTCACTGTCAAAGCTCAAGACTGTATCCACAAAACAAATATAGTTTGGAGTTGTTTTAAATTCAGATTTAGATGTTCCTCATTGGTACTTTGTCCACTTCTCACAAGTTGTTGATAAGTTCTAGTGGAATCTTCTGTCCATATAGACACTTTTTAGACATTGATCCTCAAATGATGATTGGCCTAGACTTATGAACATCTTCAGAATTCCTTCTTCAGAATTACTCTCGTCAGAATTCCTTCTGAATAGGGTAAAATCTCATGAAGGTCTGGAAGGATTGACAAATCTATACTCAGTTATGTGTAGGTTTCTATAACCAACTATTCCAGCTGCCTGTTCATGCTGTGCTTTGTACTGCCTTTGCTCTTCCTGGTTCTGAGCAGGCTGGAAAAGCAGCATGAAAATATTGAAAAATAGACTGTTTCCATGGCATTTGAAGCTCAAGAAGAACAAGATGTTCAAAATGTACAGGACATTTTCTGGAAAATGGAGAGATTTAATCAAGCTACAGTAGTCACCTAAACAGCTCCAGCTGCACTGGCTTTTATTATGACATAGGAGCCACAGCTGGTAGGTGTTCATATAGTAATTGTTGTAAGTGCCATAACATTGTGCTCCAAGCTAAATATCATATGAAAAGAGAGTATGCAGTATGCAAAAAGAGGAAGATAAAGACCTGGATACTATGTTTATATCATTATTCATAAGGTATTTTGATTGTAGCTCATTAATGGAGCAACATTTGTCTACCTTAACTTTGTCACAGTCTCAGGAGTTCTTCCATTGCTCTGGCCTTGAGATACAATTTGAAGGAAAGGAAAAAAGTATCTTGCAGATAATTTAAAGGCATGTGCTTAACTTCAAAATAGTATAGATAGGCAAATAAACTGCATGCTTCATTATGGGGATACATGTATGTATGTGGAGCAGTGCCTGTCTGTGTTGCCATTGAGTAATCAGCCCAACAGATAGCTGTTGATTTTTTAAAGTGTATTAACTAATTCTGATACTTTGTATGCAAAAAACCCCCATGTACGTACCAATACTCTGTGTATTAAATGCATATTCAAAAACTGTTGTTAGGACTAAAGAATTCTAAAAACAGCACTAAAAGATGTCTAGGGAAATATAAAGGGTAGCTTTTGTCTGTCTGTAGTTTTGTGCACAGTGTTGTGATAAAATCCTGAACTGCTCTCATAGATTAGGGATTTCTGCAGGACCTCTCAATCACCAGCTGTTAAAGTTTTGGTTTTTTCCCTTCACCCCTGCACTGTAGTGATCCCCCAGTTTAGCAAAGGAGTTATTAGTTTCCAGACAGGTTTTTCTATCACACCTATCACAGTATTTTAGTGCTTCATAACTATTCCTTTCTTTTCACAATGATTCATCAAAGTAAGGCAATAGTAATATCCCACAGTTAGAAATGGGAAGCTGAGTCAGGAAGAGATTATGGTCAAATTATTCATTAATTCCGAATGTCTAAATGAAATGTGGAGAACCTTAGCTCTTGCAGCAGTTGCTGCACAGCTCCTTATATAATCAAGAACACCTTCAGTTGCAAATATGACAGCATATCACTTCTGAAAATAATTGTGCATAATTAATGACTACCTGTAAAATCTTTGGTTTCCATTTGATTCTGGGGAAAGTCGTAGAATCACAGAATGGTTTGGGTTAGAAAGGACCTTAAGATCATCCAGTTCCAACCCCCTGCTGTGGGCAGGGTACCTCATGCTAAACCATATTGCCCAAGGCTCTGTCCAACCTGGCCTTGAACACTGCCAGGGATGGAGCATTTACCCCTTAAAAAAAATACAAATAGGGAATACAGGGCTCAAGGATATTATTGTTTTAACCAGGAACCTGTGCTTTCTTTCATTTCCTTTATTCTTTTTATTTACTGAACAGTCTTCAACTTCTACAACTGATTATCGTTTCATTTCACACCATCAATATTTATCCCTATAACAAATGTATCCTGTGACCTGAGAGATCCATGGGCAGAATTAATGGATATTGCAGAAAAATTAAAATCAATAGTAGAAGAATGAATTAGGAATGTAAAGACATCTTTAACACTGACATGTCTTGAATGATGTGTGCGTGGCTTTGAAAACTTAACAAAATGTTACTGTATAGATCATTTCCTAGTAAACTCAGAGGACTCAGCAAGGCTGTTAGTGTGACACCATCTTTATGCCCATACTGATCATCCTTGATATTAGGACGCCATCCATTGCCCAGAACCCTGTCACTTGAACAGGCTGTGTAAGGCTCCCCTGAGTAAGGAATGGTCATATCTCCTATGTGCAATGCTAGAAAAGAATGTGAATCTTTGCTCTCAGATTTTACAGATACTGGGTGACAAAAGAATTGAGGGGTGTCAGGCCTGGAATTTAAATGCAGAGCTTAAAAGTAGTGTTCACTTCAGTGATTCAGTCTGTTCCCTTCACTTTTTTTCAAGAAAGATTTCGTCTACCCCAGCCAGTTTATTCACAGTATTTCCCTATCTCTGCCTCACCTCTGTTTCTGATCTCTGTCCATCTGTTCTTCCACCTACACAGCCTCCACTGTTTTTCCAGTGTAGTGTAGGTCTTACTGATCATCAGGTCCTAGTCTCCTCTCTCCAGACTCCCCATTACCTTTTCCTGTGCTTTACATGCAGCCCCAAGCAAATGTGTGATACATTAAAAAGTTTTCTTTCAGTCTTTGGTTTTCCCTTTCATTTCTATTGGTTCACAGAGTCCTGTTCCCCATTTCTTTGGATTTTATCAAATGCTGCCTGCATCTCCAAACCTCCCTGGTTTGTTTGTCCATGCCTGAAAAATACATCTTTAGCCCAAACCCTGTCTGCAAAGGCTGCTTCTGCCTCTTGGTTACTTGAAGAAATAAGTAAGAAGAAAATATAAGATTATATTATAGAATATAATAATTCCAATAAGAAGAAAAAGATGCTTTTGAGCAAGTCTCAGCTGCACCCATCTACAGATAATAACACTGCAGAAGAACAAATGCAACAACAAACTGAGAGAACATCCGTTCAGAAAGTTTTGTAGGTTAATTTCATTTGAGAAATGCAATATTTATTTGTTTTGCTGGGTTTAACTTTCTGCTCCCTGCTCATTAGAACTGTTGTTGTCTTGTCCCTTT
Source organism: Psittacus erithacus (assembly GCA_009867235.2). Taxonomy (NCBI): domain Eukaryota; kingdom Metazoa; phylum Chordata; class Aves; order Psittaciformes; family Psittacidae; genus Psittacus; species Psittacus erithacus. Next base: position 81,796 of record WYDI02013613.1, read on the forward strand.
GCTTTTCTGGCTGCATAGAATCCAACCCCATGACCCAGATCTAGTGTGGGTAGGTAAAGCTTAGGCATGCAGGGCCCACCCGTGACAGGAGCCACTGAGCTGAGGCGTGCCCCATGCAGATCTAGCCTTCTGAAATCACTCTTTGTTCTATCACAAGTTTGAGGAAATAGAAAAGGTGATTATTCAGAGGTTTAAAGCCTGCAGAAATATAAGTTTACTAGTTTTCAAAAGGAAAGTTATATTCTTGGCCCAAAAGCCGTCATTCTGTAGCATGTCAAGTCCCTGCTCCAAAGAACAAGGACTCTAGTAAAAAAATATGTTACCAGACTTTTCACACATGGACAAAACCTTACGTTTGTCACTGGACTCATTCTTGGAAACAGCCGAGCTGTTTTTGTGAAATTTTCCGAAAAAAAAAAGGGTCATCCCAAGGCTAAAGCTCAGCATGGAAAAATTCAGTTCAAAAGATTTCAGTTTTTCCAAGTTCTTAACAACTGAAAACTCAGCCTTACACTGTGGAGTACCAGGCAATTCTAGCATATAATATATTACTTATCTTTTACGTGCATGTTTTTCCACATGCAAATGTAACCTCTGGAAAATGCTCAGTTCTTCCCTGCACTGAAATCAGTTCAAGTAGTACCTTTAGTTTTGTGGAGCGTGTGTAGGCAACTGCCAAGCAACTGAGAACTCATTGATTTGTTCAATATTTGCCAATGTTTTTCAGTACTTTTTATGCAAAATATTAAAACTAACAATTTAAAGAAGTATACTTACTTCCTTCAGCTGGGCTCTGGTCTAGTGTATTGAATATTACTGTTACAGAATAGATGAGGGTGATAATTGGTTTGCGTTTTTAGACACATGTAATTAGAGAGCAAGCAGATATCTATAGATATTTACAGATACAGCAGATACAGATATTTGTAGAGCTGTGACAAACAATTAATTGTTTAGTACTTACTTGCTTTGCTGTAGATAACAGTATTTCAGACTGGGAAAGATGTTTTGGAAAACTGATCAAGGACATCCTGAGGTACAGCAGAAGGATTTACCTGGCAATGTTTACTGGGAAAGGAGGTTAGGCAATCCACCTATTAGAAAAAGTAAAGGAATTTTGAATTAGATCCTTTTTGCTTGTAAATCCCTATGATATATCTGTTCTTGCATGTCATTAATAAAGGTACTGCATATGGTGAACTCTGTCCCACCTTTCGTAGCATGATTTACAAAATACCACTCAGCTGCATTCATTGCTACCAAAAATGAGGCTCTGTGTATATTCATATCTTTCCAATATGATTGAGGGAAGCTTGGAAGTGGAAAAGGTGTTTCACAAGAAATGCAAATTTCAGTGTAAAACATTCACTTTTACGTAGAATCCCAGTCTGGTTTGGTTTGGAAATGACCTTAAGATCATCCAGTTCCAACCCCCTGCCATGGGCAGGGATGCCTCACACTAGACCATGTCACCCAAGGCTCTGTCCATCCTGTCCGGGAACACTGCCAGGGATGGGGCATTTACCTGTTCTCTGGGCACCCTGTTCCAGTGTCTCACCATCCTCACAGGGAAGAACTTCTTCCTTATATCTGAGATGAACTTCCCTGGTTTGAGTTGAACTCATCATCCCTTGTCCTATCGCTGCAGTCCCTGATGAAGAGCCCTTCTCCAGCATCCTTGTAGGCCCCCTTCAGATATTGGAAGGCTGCTATGAGGTCTCCAGTCAGTGAAGAAGAGAAAGTTTTCACACTCCCATGCATTTCCTCATTTATAATGAATTAAGATGGCCTTATTTTTTGTTTTTATAAATTCTGGCCTTTTAATGTGCTGTAAAGAAGCAAGCACAAAAATCCGACACTTTGTATTCACAATTAAGTATTTTAAATAGAAATCAGAAGAGAAAAAGAATCATGTAATTATGTATAGTGAAGGAAGACTTAGCCATTTTTCAACATTTGTACATTCGGGTAATCGGTTTTTTTATCTTGAAAACTGCGTGGGTTTTGCTCCCTAAATCGAATAGTCATCTCAATTTTAACCCCTTGTCGTTCTGCCCATAATTTTCTAGTGTTTGCAAGTCAAGTGACTCACAAACCACAAAGTGTTTTAAACTTTTTTGCTGTCATGCTATGATAACAGTCATCGTAACTGCTGAACTAGTGGAATATTTGGACATTATATTTGAAGCACTGGCACAGGTTGCCCAGAGAAGCTGTGGCTGCCCCATCCCTGGCAGTGTTCCAGGCCAGGCTGGACGGGGCTTGGAGCAACCTGCTCAAGTGGAAGGTGTCCCTGCCCGTGGCAGGGGGTTGGAACTGGATGAGCTTTAAGGTCCCTTCCAAGCCAAATGAGTCTGTGATTTGTGATTAATTTGCTAGACCTTCATCCTGCAAACACGTTTACGTTACAGTTGCACACACCCTTAACTTCCTCCATATAAATAGCCCCATTAGTTCAGTGCTTAAAGGTTATGCTTTGCTTTAGTTTATGAGTAGTCCCATTGCATACATTCTCACAAGACTAGGGTCTGAAGCAGTAGAACATACCTTTTGTAGTTGCTACTTAGCTTAATTTCAAACTTGCTTTAAACTAGACGTGAAGCTTTCTCACAAGGGCATTATGTATAGCAAGAATCAAATCAAATGCTCAGTAATACAAAATAACTTAGTTTTGACTTTGTCATTCCAAGTTTGCTGGATGTGGCATAAAACAAGAGAGAGCAGAGGAAAAGGGAGATTGAAATCAGGAAGTTCTCAGACCAGAATTATCATAAATTTTATTTGTTTGAAAACCTTCGGGGTGGTACATAACAAAACCCAGTATGGTCACAATACATCCAAGCAGAGAATTTGAGAAGTTTAGTTTTTGTTGTGCTGTCATTAATCTTAATCAGCATGATGCAGCAGTCAATTGGCAGTGCAAATACCATAAAACGTTCACGTATCAGGGTTCCATGAATGTAAGAGTCTCTTCTGTCTAAATATTTGGATAACATGTTGTACTTTACTCCTTGCTAACCAAATGGAACAATTTCAAACAAGCGCAAGCTACAAATACTATTCCTTGAGCATTTTCTGTAAGTAAGGAGGAGAGGAGGAGGGAAATGTGCTAAGTCCATTAAGCAAAAATCAAGCATTTTAATAATTGATATAAAATACAACAGAAGAACCAGATTCTTCATCTATGTGCTACCAATACTGTAATTTAAAGGCATATCTCTAATTCTAAAGCATTTTTTCACATACTGAGGGAAAAAGGGCAAGTTTTAGTCTTATCTCAGATTTTGTGCACACAAACAAGTTTACTGTCTCAAAAGATTGAAACTAAATTGATTTTGAGCTAAAATAGTAATATATGAAGCCTATGTAGTTGTGGTTCTAGAGCTGAAGCTGTGGAGAGCTTGCACACCTGCACACTGTAATGTTCAATTTCCAGGTACTCCATTCCCTAAAGAAATCAGCTGTGCAGGGTGTATAAGGCACAGGATGAGCAAGGACATGCTACAGGCAAGCAGCTCCATCAAAATAATCCCTGAATCTGTTTTCACCCCACAGAATATGTGCGAAAGTTTTAAGTAGCTTGCACATGAGACAAAAATGCTTCGATTGTACTCAATTAATTTCTGTAGAGCAGATACTTACAAGGTAGTTTAGTTTGGGGACTGGCACACCTTGGGGCCTGAGAAGCTATAGAGGGCTACCTGTATGACCATGGGAAGTGCCAAGAAAATTCAGATGGTGAGTGGCAAGATGTGGTTCCTGCTTTCATCCAGCCTGCCAGGAATGTGTTCTGATCACCAGTTTACAGCAGAGCCGAGTAGTAGCTCTCAAACTCTGCTGTTGGAGCTATTGCACTGAATGAGTAACTAAACATTCAGCTTGCTCAAAAAACTGCTGTGCAGGGTTACTCTGACTTTCTGGGACAGCAGTTGCTTTTCCCATGAAACTGTTTCCATGCACATTTTCTAGCATGTGAGCCTTTAGCAATTCCTCCCATTTTTACCCATAGTTCTGTCCTGAAGTAAAATACTTTCACTGACAAAAATAGCAAAAGATTTTTTATGATTGATTGTTATCTTCATTTAGCTGAGCTTTGCATCTCTTCAATGGCCTTCAGAGTGTAGTATGTGTTTGTTTAATTTCTTCATAAATCACATTGACTCTAACCCAGGGGACTGAGCACATGTGTCTACCCAAAAAGGTCAATGGAAGACTTTCCACAAAGTTCACTGAGCAACGCTTTGGATATATTTCTGGAATTTGGATAATTAGTGTTGCCATTAACGGATTCAGTAGCTCTATCTACCTTTTCCACTCCTTCATCAATCTGCCTTGACTTACATTACGCTCTTGTCATGCAAAACGATAGTTATATGCCCAGTTGTTTTCAGGATCAAGATGTAACTTATGCAAGATGAAGCAAGTAGGAGTGATAAGAGTCACAAAATAAGCAAGGAAAAATTAGGTATTGGATAAATTGGTTTAAAATTACCTCTGTCTTGTCGTAATCCCTAATTTACAAAGTAAATTTTAATACAGAATATAGAAGAGATTGAATATTAAACATAAATATAGATCTTATTTTTTCATGAGCAAAATTATATGAATCTCTACTGAGTATCTATTTGGGTTTTAATCAAACATGTAAACTAATATACTACATAGGGTGTCATCAATGCTTTCAGCAGCTGGAATTCTCTCTAACGTATGCATCAATGCAATTTCAGTTCTACTTGCTTATAAGAAACGGTTAATACAATCTATTCATGCCATTCATTTGCTTTAGAAGTGCAGTATATATAACACAGTGAGACCTTAGCTTCCACATGGGATCTTTTCCCAATATTTCTTGCACTGTAACACTCACCTGTCTAGTAGAGGTGCTGAAATAAGGTTTACTAAACTTGATGACCTTTGGTGAAGGGAAAACCCTGCTGGTTTTCAGGTTTCTGCAGTCTGAAAGTGAAAAATGGAAGTTTTCTGCCTATTTTACTTGGTTTCATACCACAGTTAAGTAAGTGCGACCTCCATCCTGTTTGCAAACTTTTACCAAGAGGCAGAGTTTTAATGTTTTTAATTATTTTTTTTTTATCTCTAATCTTTGTAACTCAAACATAAATAAAATAGCATAAACAATGGAATTGAATTACTTCTATGGAAAACACTAGCAGACATAAATGTTTTGTACTTGAATATGTAGGTTTGTGGAAGCTGAGCTGGTGGTATGCTTAAGTAATATTTCATTCAGTGAAAACTATTAGTGCTTTCTATGATAATGTGCTTGAGAAGTATAGAATTACAGAATAGAATCATGGAATCAACTGGGCTGGAAAAGACCTGTGAAATTATCAAGTCCAACCATTACCCCAGCACTGCCAAGGCCAACACTAAAATATGTCACTAAGGACCTCATCTACACGGTTTGTGATCACTTCCAGGGACAAGTAGGGTGTTTCGAAGACTTCACACTGGAATCCCTCAGGGCTAGATCACTTTCATCCAGAAACCTTAAGCTGTTACATTCCATTTGTAAGTGTATAGACCTTCAATGCCTCAGCTATGGAGAAAACCAGATTAGCTTTAAATTTATGAATAGCTAAGTCTTCTTCCATAAGACATGGTAACAGCTTTCTCTTCCACATAATGTCTTTCTGTTAGTTATTGATTCCCACCCTTCCTACAGTGAGATATAGAGAAGTATGAACAGGTTGTTGGGTTTGAGGACCTCTCTCAGTGAGCAAACCAGCATTTGCACCAGGATCTCCATGTCTGAAGGAGTTCAAATTTAATTACAGTGCTCTGGAGAAATATACACAACAAAACATGGTATAAGATGGTTAAGATCCAATTAAAATGGTAATTGGCACATGAACATCTTGTCTTAAAACAGAAGATATGTTTCTGAAATAAGATTTTTCAGGAATTCTGCACAGCAAAATATCTCATACCTTTCTTCTAAGAAAGTGGAAGAAATACGCTACCCTTATACAGCGTTATTGGAATTACACCTCATCCCTTTTGATAAGTTTCTTCTTGTTTATTTTAAAATACAAGAAGGCTCTTTTAATTTTGCAGTTTGTTTAAGTGAAAGATATATTTGTACCGGTGCAAAAACCTGAATGGATTTTCTACTAGCTGTTGGTAGGCAGAGGGGTAGGGGGGTGTAGTGGTTTAAGCCCAGCCTGTAACTCAGAACCATGCAGCTGCTTTCTCACTCCCCTCCTTCCTCCCCCCAGCTCCTGGAGGGATGGGGAGGAGAATTGAAAGAAGGTAACTCCCACGGGCTGAGATAAGAGCAGTCCAGTAACTAAGGTATAACACAAACCACTGCTGCTACCACCAATAATAGTGATAAGGGAAATAACAAGAGAAGAGAATACAACTGCTCACCACCCACTGACCGATACCCAGCCCGACCCAAGCACTGATCTGACCCTTCCAGATAACTGCCCCCAGTTTATATAGTGGGCATGATGTGCTGTGGTATGGACTACCTCTTTGGTTAGTTTGGGTCAGGTGTCCTGTCTCTGCTTCCTCCCGGCCTCCCCTCCTTCCTGGCAGAGCATGAGGCTCAGAAAGTCCTTGGTCAGAGTAAACATTACTGAGCAGCAACTGAAAACATCGGTGTTATCAGTGCTGTTCCCAGGCTGAAAGTCAAAAACACAGCACTGCACCAGCTGCTAAGGAGAAAAATGACTGCTACTGCTGAACCCAGGACAGGGGGGCAGATTGTTGCAGTAGGAAAGAGAGTATCACCACTGATTTTAGTGGAACAAGGCCACCAGCTTATAACTTGGTTTTCTGTCTTCTGTCTGCTTGTAAACAGTGTTGACATGCTGTGTCAGTGTATAGCTGAGCATACACACACATTTCTTGAAGTTGGCAGAACTGCCAAATTCCAGTCTCCTTCTTGAGGAACTAGATGCCTTCTATCTTCAGTAGTTCAGAATGTAGAATGGAAGTACATTCCTAACCCTCAAAAACCTGTACTGTTGAAAGTAGGCTGGGCTTTTATAAAGAGTTCACACCTAAGGCATGTAGCTACCACAACCATGCAGCACAGCTGACAGTAAAATTATTCCCAAAGAACAATCACAGCATACAGCATAACTTCCGTGATTGGAACTTGTAGTATGGAACTGTAATATTTCCAAGTTTCAAGTTCTTTGAAACAAAATTTTTCATTATAGCAGCCCATTGTATGGATTAGACACCTTAAGCGCTGTAGGAATTCCAGCATGATATCAGGCCACATTTATGGTAAGTAGAGGAATGGGTATAGTTGCCTAAATACTTACATATCTGTATAAAATGCATGCATGTAGGTCTCAAATACTGTTAAGAAAGCCATGCTACTGAATCTGCTGCTTTTACAAGTACACCTATGCATAGAAATATATATGCCTAGTTTTCCTAGTGTAAGCAGTGTCCTGATATATTGCTTTTTAATGTTCATGTACTCTTAAGTAACTGATGCTGGGGCATCAGTTCTTGAAGAAGCTGGATCATGACAGCTTGTTTTCTACAAGTGTCTGAGTGGTCTAGGTTAGAATTAGCTGGTAATGATCAGATAATCAAACACATGTTTTAACATTCACTCAAGTCTAAGCCAACTCTTGGAACTCCAGGAAACCCCAGCTTCACTTTGCTGCTGGACACTATCCTACCAAAAAGCTATTTTCCAGCTTCAGTAAGGTGTGACAGCTTTTTTTGCTTTTAACATTTTTTACCAGTCACATAGGCCTCAGATGGGTAGCTGAGAAGAAAGCAAGCTCCTAGTAAGCCACAGGAAAAGAATATTAAAGGAATGCTGAGTGTTTAGTGCTTAGCGACAAATTGTATGTGTGGAAGATGGCCACTGCCACTCTAAGGAAATGCTGACAAAAAGTGATGTTCCAGCAAGGCAAGAGAGAATTGGGGGGAAGAGATGCTCAGAGAAAAGGCCATCAAATGAATTTTCCATTTTTGCACCAGAATAGTCTCAGATATGACTATCATAATTCAGTTGCCCCACACTGTGCCTTATCCATACCTGCAGCAATTACTTTTGATGACCAAAATGAAGTTTATTTTCCACATTCATTCAGTCCTCCATTGAGTTTCCAGGTGTGCCTGAAAAACAAGAAATTCCAGACAGAAAGGACAAAGCATCTTTGGTATCTATTTTCTTCTCTAGATATGTGGTAGAAACTCACATCTTGCTTCTAATGTTCCATTGTGCTGCTTTGAGATAGGACTGATTTTGTTGGTCTTTTGACCTTGAGAAAAGTCAAACCATTGGCCTCCCTTGGGAATGTTTGTAATGCACATATTGAAATGTGTATATCTTGACAAGAGTGTTGTTGAACTCCATAAATTACATTAAACCAAGGAGAACAGAAAGATAACAATCAGGCTGTTACATTGCCATACAACATTATCTAATAACCCTGTAAAAAAACCCTGCAGAATTGGAGCATTTGTGCCCTATATATCTTGGAAACAATTTTTTCCAATTATAGTGCTTTGACCTTCTAATGTTTTGTTTGCATTGTTGATCAGTCATAATCTCTCTTTTTTACAGCAATATTCAGTAAGGAAAATACAGAGCAGCCAACAAGTAGTAGTGAGAAATAGAAAAGATAAAAGTTGAGGTTTGTAAATCTAATCATATTTTATGGTTTTTTGTAAGGTATATACAATTCCTGTATCTCAGTGCCTTACTCCCTTGAAGGCAGTTTATAGCAAGGCTATGAATTCAACATTTTTATTTCAGTTTTGAATGTACAACAGTACCATTCACTAATTATTCCTCGCTATATGTCTTCAAATTCATTTCCCTGGGGGAAACGAAAGGGGAAATCATGACAGTATGTAGTGTAAATTCCTTAGATCCACAACTAGAACTTTAGTGTCTGCAATCCTGTTATTTCATCAAACTATTCTTTTGACTGTCTGTCATCACACTATAACAGGGCCTGCTTTGCCACCTCTGTTTTCCTGGTTAGGGAACAAGAATCCCCACAGTATGGGTTTTGGATAGTGTGGATGTAGAAGCAGAGTCTCGTATCACCTGCAGCCACTTTGGAGAGGGGCATAATGAGCAATCTGAGGCAGAAAGGGGAAGCATTTTGCTGAAGTCTGTGGACAGTCAGAGTGTCCCAGATGGAATGGAAACTTGAGAAGTCCAAATTTCGAGCCTCTAACTGGTTCATCCAGGCAGCATCTCCTTAGATGGAATCATAGATTACTGTGGAAAAGATTGCAAGAAGGGTAAGAAATGAGAACCAGAGAAAAAAAATGTCAGAAATCTACATTTTCCTGATGTTCAGCACAAGCAAAAATGTAAGAGTGATGAGCAGTGTTGATAGTCAGACTTTTTGGGGCCTCTATGTTGATTTTAAGCCGCTTTCTTGCCCTTTTTGTTTTCATACAGAATAGACGAATGAACAAATAAATCCTCATTAAGACTATCTATCCAGCCTTTTGCCTTCTTTGCAATGTGCTGTGCTGCCAGTGTTTTAAGAGGGGACTCCTCCACAATGTTTTCCTCTTACCAGATGTGCATATCCTTGCAAAAAGAAAAGGCAAGAGACTGGGTTTTCATTTCTTTCTGCTCCTGCTAAAGAAAACATGGGTATTTTTGGACCTTGAAATCAAAATCACTAGGCAAATAAACTGAGCTCCCCTGTGCTGGAAATGTTAGTCTGTTTTTGAAGTCTGAAACCAACTATGCTGATGACAATATGTGATACCACGATATAAACTTAGACAGGAAAAACCCTATGAAAGGTTGAGAGGGGACTCATCCCTAAGAAATATTTCAAAGACAGTTACTTGGAAAGCCCTGCTCTCCAAAAGCAAACCTTTTCATATCCAGAGACTGACGGGGAGCACCATTGGTTTGCTTTTTCTTTAGAATAGCTTACCAACTGACACTGGGAGCTTGTGTCCTGGCTAACTGGTTTATATGTAGTCCTCACTGATACGGGGGTCTGAAGCCCAGGTTTGTCTTTAGTGATGTGAATGTCTTCTGTGCTTTATAGCTGAGTCACGCTTATTTACATTCTGCCCTCCTGGCATAATAATAATCATCATAAAGATCAGAAAAATCCAAGGATACCACATATTTTATGACTACAGCTAAGTATTTACCAAGGTGCTAAAAACTGACAAATCATTGTAAGCAGGCCAGCAATCAGAAATTAGTTTTCTAACCACTGGCAAAGTATACTGTCTGGGATTTAAGATACAAAGGGGAAGAAGCAGTTCTTGCTTTGGCTACCTTATGGGAAAGGTTTCACATAAAGGTTGAACTACAGATGACTGTCCAGGATACTTTTTGATTCAGGTCCTCTCCTGAGCCTTTTCTGTGCCTAATGTAGACATCTTCTTGCTCACATTCTTCTCCCTTTTACGTCCTTATTTTTTTCTCATGAATCTTTGTATCTAAGTGGATATTTGTTAGGAGACTAAAATTAGCCGCACTTCCGCTAGGTCTAAGTCTTTTTCACCTCTTATACTATTTTTCACTGGTTGAAATTCCTTCTTTTTACCTCAGCATAGACAAACCCATAATCCTGCTGCTGTTTCTTTTCCTGCAGCTAAACCTGGTCTACTGTAGCAAAAGCCTGAAACAGTTTCCTGTCAAATCTTTGATCTTTGCTTAGTGAGGAAAATAGCTGCATGTGCTGATGCCTAATACTTCGTCAGTCCAACATTTCATGGCCACATGGCAGCATTACGTAAGCCAGTGTGGCAGATGGGTTAACGGACCTGTTAGAAACTGAAAATGTAAGTTCCACCTATGGAAGTTGGAAAGAGCTGAGGTATGCCTCATCACTGCAGTATTCAACAGCAGATCTTTGCTTGTATAATGTCGTTAGTCACTGAAGTGACTGTCACTGCACTCATTTGTCACTGCACTCATATCTAATTGATATATTGGCTTATGCAAGCCCACTTGGAGTCCTGACTCATAGAACCATACTCTGTTACTGTTCTGTATAGCTTTATTGGGATACATTTGGCATTTAATTAGGAAGCAATAGAGTTTTTTAAACTTACTGCCATTTGGAATTCCCAACATAAGATACTGCGCAGCAAAACCACGAGAGTTTGTGCCCAATTGTTATTGATAAAGGAGCATACAAGAATTTTACCACTGGGTTTGTGGGATTTTTCTGCAAATTTAGCAGTTGGTTTAGTGAGTACTTGAATGATGTATGGATGTCACACCTGTACAGCTATACAGTTGTGTCTGTATATACTGTGTGTGTGTGTATATATATACTAGACAAGGTGCTTGCTTTTCAGAATAATTGTAGCTGTTCAAAATCACATCAGGTTAAGCAGGAAAAGTTCCACCTCTCACAGTCAAAGCCTGCCAGCTGCTCATTACATTACTGAAGATTTTACTTTCTAAGATCCAGAGGTATTGACAGAAAGAATGCTACTCAGGGTGATTCCTAGTTTTTGAAATATCTGAATCACTACTGCTTTGCTGAAGGGAAAGAAAATTAGTAGATATCTACTTGCTTACATAATATCTAGGAAAATCACTGAGCGGGAAAGGAAATTCCCAGAGGATAGAACTACATGGCTTAGTGTGGACAGTTTTCAGTTGCCTGCATGTTACCTCTGCATCCTGTCATCTGTCCTGTGCTTCTCAACATGGTGTCAGGGTATCCCTATGTGTTACAATTAAAGAAATTTTACCATTGCAATCTCCTTTCTTCCTTTCCCTCTTTTAGGTCATGATGATAATATTGTACAAGTATGGCAGTCTAGCCAGCTGCTGCTCATTTCACTATATTCTCTGAAACATGAAAGAGAAGGTTAGTGTAATATTTGATGTGATTTAACAAGATGGGAATTTATTTCACTATTTCAGATGACATGAGGAACATATTGACAGCGATCTAGAGCAGAAGTGGTACAAAAGCATGGTAAATGCTGTTACCACTTCCAAGTGATCTGGTCTTGTAGAACAGTGGGCTGGTAAAGGATGCTTTCTAAAACTTATATTAAAAAACTTGAGTCAGACTGATTCCTTAGGTGCTGCATGATCTACACTGCCACTAACTTGGTTTATTTCACTTTCATGTCAACTAACTGATTGATGAAGGAACCTCTGGTTACATCATCTGGTTGACTATGGTTCATGAGGCAATAATGAAAAATAATTGTTCACGTATTCTAATGCAGCACGTTCGGTGTTGTACAGCTGATGTAATGTATCACTGGGTTACCCATTCTGGTGAGAGAACTTCCTTGCAGAGTAAACTTACTACAACTGAGTACTTCATGATACCAAAAACTTTCTCAACTAAGCAATTTTGAATTTTGTCCTATCAAGACCACATGCTTGAAGGTGCTTGCCCATGGAAACAACTGGATAACAGCTTAGAGAAGTCTCTTTCTGACAGTAGATGCCCGTCATGACGGGGTATACCATCTAATAGGCCATATTCTGATTTTTTCTGATAGAAGAATATAAAAATATATTTTAAAAATTCCCCACAAAACTACTTCTTTTTTCCTTACAAATGAAGACACCACCATGCTTGTTATTTAGTGCAGTAATATTACAGGCATGAAAAGAAAAATGTGCACATGTATGAACAGAAACACATGACCAGTTTTGATTCAATATCTGAATTTAAAGCTTTGATTTAAATGCAGAGGTACAAAAGCTGAGGGAGAAGTGTTTCCTTGTTTTTAAATCAAAATGAAGCTTCAGGACAATCTAGCTGCTTGTCTATTCATAATGCAGATTATACAACATGCAAGCAAAATGTTTCCTATATGCATTGTATGTCTAAGTGACATGCTATCCCTGAATAGGCATCTGCTGGGCAAGGAGTTGGGATGTTAAATACGCTATTAGGTGCAGCAAGGATTTTCTTGGTATGAAGAAACAATGCATTCCTGCATAACATCTTTGTTGGCATTAGTCCCCTAGAAGAAATTAATTAGTCCTAATGAAAAACATCTGTGGAGGACATGGTTTTGATTTGATAGATGAAGTGATTCACAAAGAAATGATTGCCCACAATGATAAGCCAAAGATCTCAAAGGCTCAACAAGGTCTTACAGGTTCTAGAAAAAGGAGACATCATCAGAGCAGGAAATTCCTCAACTTCATCTAGTTGCACTCAGGGCTTTTATGTACATTCCACAATACGTGAATTAGGTCCAAAACACTGGTGTGATTATTACTATATATATAACTGTTGCCTAGATTTGCTTTCAGTGTTTTGCTTTCAATTTTGATGTTTTAAAACTTTATGCTCTCTCTGCATGGGGGAATTCCTAAGTCTTGGGCTACCTTCTCAGCTGGCCTCAAGTGCCACTGCTGGGGTTGTGGTTCTTCCTCATCCCTTTTCATATCTTTACGTGAAGAGCAGTAGTGAAGCTTTTGAATTTCCAGCTGGAAACAACAGATTTCTCTGGACAAGGTTTCAAAGTATATTTCTAGCCTTCTCAAGCTGCGCTTGTTCATCCACAACTACCCCTTCAAGGAAGATAAGTACGTTTTATCAGCTAAGACACAACACTTTTATGCACAGATTGGTAAGCATTGTTGTACTTCACGATTTTGAACACTTACACATGCAAAATCCAAGCCTCCCCCCAATCAAATGCCTCATAAAGATCAGTAAAGTTAATACTGAACTGTGTTGCTTTTAACTGTAGATTAGCAAATGACCTTCAAAATGAAATAACATTTTTTATTAATCAAAAAACTTGAACATTACAGAATTGTTTAATTGAAGTTTTCAGTTCAGCTTATGACATTTTAAGATAAACATGTTTTAACTCAGTTTTGGGTTTTGTAGCAAAATTGTTTTCTTCCTAGCCATTTCAAATGCATGTTTCTGAAGCCAGATGTGTCTTCTGTGCTCCACTCCCTGATCTGAGAGGAAATGACTGACATAAGAATTTGTTGCAATTGTTGCTTTGTATTGACCAGAGATACCACTACTGAGTCTCACAAAGGAATGTCTCCCTACAGTAGTACCTTCAGTTTGTATCAGCCACTGGAATGAAAATGAAGCTGTAATTCAGTAAAGTACTGAGCACTTGGATAACATTTGGTAACTCTTAGTCCCAGCAGAGTATGTATTTAGGAATTGTTCATTGCTTAAAAAGTAAGTATTACTGAACTTGAGTCAATAAGAACTGGTAAACAATATATCAAGCATTGTTCTGCTGCTTATTTTGTGTGACCTTGTTGTCCTTCCTTTCAGTGAGGAAACTTGAAGATCAGAAAAAATTCAATTGAGAATATTCCAGTGTTCAGGGCCAGAAGTCTGTGATTTGCAGTTCATCATAAGTTTCTGGACGGCTACCCAGTGCTGACGAGCCAATATCATAAATGTTACACTGCTGAAGTGGAACGTGTCTGCTTTTGCAACTTCTAACCATCTATCTGTATTGCATGATAGAAATACATAAGCTGGAAACTTATGGTTACTGCAGAATTGCAACGAACTGCTTTGAGAAATACACAAAGTAACTCCACCTCTTGGGCAAAGTATCTTTCAAGGACAGAGCTTCTGAGTATTGTGTCCGTGATTTTGACAAATGGACTAGTTTACGCTGGTTGTTTTCCACACAGCATGAGTAGTAAATAAAAAGTGTATACTTGAGCATGAAAAAATCATTTTTTTCTCAGTTGTGAGAGGTAACTTAGCTTCCAAGAAAGAGCCATTAAAGAATAGGAAAATGATCATGCAGTGAGTGTAGCATTATAAAGATTATTGACTGGCCATTTAGAGCTATCTTAGAGCTCCTTTGGTTGGGGATCTCCTCAACTGGAAGCAGAAAGTCTGTAATTCAGTATGGTTGCAGGGACCTGAAGTTGACAGGTTAGCTGCAGCTGGATAGATACTGCTGGATATGTGGTAGGTGTTCTCCTGGAATTGTCAGAAATTATTCCCTGAACATGTCCTTTTTATCCCTGGGGCCACTTTCATTATTTTCCAGTGGAGATTCCTCCTTCCCCCCTCCCACACCACCTCCACCTTTAATGCTATCATTCCTTTCATTCACTTTTAGCAAAGCAGAACATAGCTGTGTCATAAAGACCTAGAAGTTGCCGCTTCTGGGGATTAACTGGCATGATGGAGGATTCAGAAGCCCTGAAAGATGAACACTGGCATCTCCAAAATGGGTGATTTTGCTGTCAGAGTCAGTGAAGAAGTTATGATTAATGGACATTGGATTTTCATTATTATGTCAATGGAATAACATGTCCCTTTGGGTCTCTCTGCTTGTGTCTAGTGACCACGATGAGAAAGAGTTTTATAGGCTGGTAACAAAGAAATACAATGCTCTTTCAAGGTCTGTTTTACTAACAGTGAATTGGCTTTTAGTTTCTCTAGGCTTCTCACATGTGGCAGTAATCAACCCCCAAATATGGCTCAGAAGCATCTTGGTTATCTGTAAGACAATCTTGCTCTAAAAGAATTTTTGCTCAAACCAGCTAGAGAGCAGCGAACTCACTGCTTTTTCTTATCAGTGTTTATCTTATTTTGCATGGCTTCTTTTAGAAAATGAAGAAGAAAGTTACTTTGAGTGCACAGCTCTCTTTGCTTCACATATAGGCTCTGTTTGCATGAGTCATGATGGTGTGGGCTAAGAACGCAGGAAATGTTGTGTAGTAAAATCAAAGGGGACCTCTGCACCTAAATAAATGGGGAGAAAAGGAAACAGACACTTGGAACAATTATCTTCAACTGGACCCTGCCTAGCTTGAAAAAGCCTTCCATATGTCCCAAGCCTTCCACATGTCCCAGACCATGAGTGTAGGTGTCAGGTCCATCCTTGCCCACATTCTTCCTTACCAAGAATATATGAGCATCTTCTCCACTGTGAACAAGTAGAAAACTGTAAGATTTTGCTGCAGTCTTCAGCAGGGACTTCATGCAGTAAGTTTAGTTTTGTAAACTAGTAGTTTTCCTGTCACACAAAAAGGAATAGAGGTCTTTTAGAAGAGGCCCCTTTCCTACTTGTGTCTGATTATATTCCCTATTCTCGTTTAAATAGGAATAAAATATGACCCATATAGCAATCTCTCTTATGTTTTAAATGCATGATGAGCAAAGAGGTGAAGCAACTGTACCAAACCAACACATGAAAGCCTCTGTTGATAACCCAGATTTATTTCTTGCCCTGTATTTCTTGACATTATTCACAGTATGAATTGTTCTACAGGATACCCATTCCGAGTACACTTAGTTCGAAAAAGTGCTCTTGCTGTGTAACATGTGCACATAATAAATCCAGCTGCCAAATGTAAATTTTCTGGGAAATTTGTTGTTTTTCATTTCTCTATGGAAATATTCTGGAAAATATTCTTTTTTTTTTTTTTCTTTTTTTTCTCTTTTCTTTTAATCCAATGGATATTTCAATGCATTGGTCATTGTTTCTTTTATTAAATCTCCCTAAGGTTTCCTAATATAGGCTTCCATATCAAGTATTCCACTGCAAAATAATTCTGAATTTTGATTCACTTTGTATTCATTATTACTGATTAATTTTGCACAATTAAGCAAAATAGAAAGGAAAAAGTTGGGATTTGGGAAAAAAAAACAGAATGCTTCAATGCAGTATCATGTATGCAATAATTATTTTTGTCAAAGCTAACATACAGAATGCCACAAAATAGGTAAGTTAAGTACTGCAGTGATTTTGTATCTACTGCCCAGGGTTGGAATAGTTAGGAAACCAAACAGTTTCTCAAACCTTTGCCTAATGTGATCAGTTTAGCTATTTGTGCAGTAGGTTCCAGTTTAGAAACTGAAAGCACTGAGGGAGTCCTCCAATTTTGATACAGTTTACCAGGTCTTAAAGTTCATTAATGGGGACTGTAATTAACCGTAGTGCTCTTTCTTCTTACAATACCTGTTATCACATATGCATGGCTGAGTAGCTTCACTCAGCGTTACCTAAATTATCTGCAACTTCAGATTTTATCCTGAAAATTGAGTAGTAGACAATGCCTGTCCAGTTTGTGAATTATGTTATTTATAAGATTACATACAGTATGTTATATAGAACTACATAAAACATAGCATTTTTGCAGTAGCAAATTTCTGATACTGAGCACTCCAGAAACAGGTAAATTCTAAGAACTCATTATTCTTCACTAGCACTAACTCAGTCATATTACATATTGTTTCTTCTCTATGGGAAACAATGTGTGAAAGTTTATATTTAACAAAACAGAAAGGTAAAAGAATAGGCTGTGAACCTGCTATACAAAACAAAGAACCAACTTCCTGATTCAGACATCCTCTGAAGAATGGGTTGCTCAGTTTTAAAGGAGATATTTTTTTTCCAGAAGGCATTCTTAGGCCTTACTTTGAGAGTTATTATGCACTTGGCAATTGCTTCTTCCCGATGAAGAAAAAATTGATCAATGACTTCTCATATCTATCTTACTTCTTTGATACTGTGTACTGACAATGAGTGGCCAAGACATATTGTTTCAGAATTTCCAGATCTTTGAATGCTCAGTGTCATAATATTCATGATAGGACCTTGCATTTTTTTCTCAGGAGTGTGCCTGGGGATCTCTTTTTTTACCTTGGAAAAAGGAGAAAAGAGAGGATAAACTGTTAAAAACATCTGGATTAATTAACTTATAAAAGCTGTTCATTAACTCAATATCTGTGTTTCTCAATTTCTGCAAAATCTTCTGAAACAGATTAAAACACTCGCTGGTTCAATTTTTTCTCTTTTTTTATTGGGATAGCTATTTTCTGATATATATCACATTTTTATATATTTGTTTCTATATATTAAATGTCTATATAGAATCATGGAATAGTTAGGGTTGGAAAGGACCTTAAGATCATCTAGTTCCAACCCCCCTGCCATGGGCAGGGACGCCTCACCCAAGGCTCTGTCCAACCTGGCCTTGAACACTGCCAGGGATGGAGCATTCACAACTTCCTTGGGCAACCCATT
>WYDI02013618.1:0-36159 GCA_009867235.2 Psittacus erithacus
GCCAAGTTTAATTCTAACTGGGCCTTAGCTTTCCTAACCTGGTCCCTAGCTTCCCAGACAACATCCCTGTATTCTTCTCAGGCCGCCTGTCCTTGCTTTCACCTTTTTTAAGCCTCTTTTTTCCTTTTAATTTGACCCTTACACCACCCAAATCAGTTCTTCTCCCAGCTTCCGAAGAGAAGGTATCCTAAAAAGAAACAGTGTTCTCCCTCAAAAATCCAGATAAAAACTCGAAGACATTACAATGTAAGTATCTCTTGACTTTTTCATTGTTTGAATAAATGGCTGCAAGACAAGGGCTTTTGAGAGGCTGCCGATTAAAGTACCCTTTATTCTTATAGCATAATTAAGTAATACCTGAATTTGTAAGTCTTTTAAATGAGTCCACATTCCTAAAAAAATTAGAAAATGGCACAGTCAGAAAGTCATCTAGTTAATAGTACCTTTTAGTTGTCACAGCTAGCCTGCTTGGCAATCCTATTTGCAAGGTTTCATTGTATTTAAAGACACTGAAGTGCAGATCAACTCACAAACCTCTTCTTTTATGCCTTGTCCAAAATCTATTAAACAAAATATAATTTAAAACCAGCATGGAGTAATAAATAGCCTGCTGTTTGGAATAGCCTGTCAGTCTGTTCCCAATTATATAGGTTAACCTAACAGCTTGCTAATTAGCACTGGCTTCTGACTTCCCAGTTCCTAAAATGTTTACACTGGAAATCACAGATTACTGTCTAATATGTTGGCTACATATTCTGCATAAAACATAAATAAAATATCTCCCCATGCTATACAAACAAAATGTGCTGCCATCACTGCATGACTACAAGATATACCATGGACACTCCAGGCCTTAAGATTTCTAATTAGAACACTGCAAAAGCACAACAGAAACTTACTGCATTTAGTAAGATCATATTTGTTAAGACAGTGCATCACTTCTGAAATGCATTTTATTTGGAAAAGCAAAGTAGAATGAACAACTCCCTTAGATCTGCTGGAGTTCCTCTTTCAAACATGCATGTTGTCCTATTTCCATCCACAGTCCTCAATAATTCTGCATGATGGACTGCTGATCAGCAGTGATAGAGGAGACGAAGATGCAACACAAGCAAGAGGGTGGCAAAGCAGTAGGACAGAGGTAGAGTGGAACACATCAGGTTGTGGGGGAAGTGATGTAGAACCCAGAACATTATTGTGAACAGCCCATTCAAGTCACTGAAACTTGAAACAGAACTGAAGAAAGCCTATACAGAACAAGATGCTGAAACTTGTCTATCCCTGCAGCTAAACCAGAGCCAGCAGACAAACAAATATTCTGAAGCACTACAAACAAGTCAGTTAAGCAATTTCCTATAACCACATCTGTAAGCAAGATGAATAGTGCAAATGCAATGACAAAACTAAACTGGACAAGGACAGACCAGCATTTGACAAAAACTAATAATAACAGGCTAAGTGCTGTATTCATTGTCTGTCTTCTCATCTTTTACATGCTAGATTCCATAGTCCTTTCTACTGCGAACAGTCCAGCTTGTTTCAACAGGCTAAATGGTTTTCATGTGCCCACTAATAGAAGACACTTTCAGCATGAAAAAGTGTCAAGCTTTTCCTTCAAGCCCTTCCCACTCAGTCTACACCTATTTTTAGAGTATAAAGGCTGAATACTGGTTGAAGCACAGAAGCAAACCACAAACAGACTAAATTTCAGTAACAGACCTAAGGAAAATTGTTGAGACATTTATTGGTAATCCCACACAGACCTGCACCATGGAATATGCTCAGCATGCTGTAAGAAATTGGACCTTCCTGAGACCCTGCACAAATTCAAGCCAGCAGCTCCAAAAAGGGGCAGATACTGAAGCTATGATTAGTGCCAGGCTTACCTACTTAACTCCAGGAGTACACACACATGCTTTCATCAGAAAGTAACATTTTAAAAAGTACTCTTGCTACAGCTGTCAACCTAAACTAAATCTAACATCCAAAATGAGGTGGTGTCCGTTTCAGTTCCATATTCACCTATTTCATCTGTATTCACAGAGAAGCAGACAAGCAAATTTTCTGCTTTAATTCACAGGACACATACTATTTCCACATGCTCAGGACTGCCTGATACCCACAAATATTGACTGAACCAAGAAGCACAATTTTCAAGACAAGCAAATTCATCATTTGTGAATCTTTTAGCATAAAATCTCTTGTTTATGACCCAGGTCCTGCTAATCCTGCCCTGTGCACACAGACTGGTTGTGAATCCCAATGCAATACCCCATTTCAAAGAAGTCTCACAAACCATCAGAAAAAAGAGGTTTTCTCCTGCAAGACAGTATTTTTTAGTTAGGCTATTACATCCTTGTCTCTAAATTGGAGAGACATCAATTTGATAGATGGACCACTCAGTGGATAAAGAACTGGCTGGATGGCCGCAAGCTAAGAGTTGTCGTCAATGGCTCAATGTCCAGCTGGAGACCAGTAATGAGCAGTGTCCCTTAAGGGTTGGTGTCGGGACCGGACTTGTTCAACATCTTTGTCAGTAACATGGACAGTGGGATTGAGTGCGCCTTCAGCGAGTTTGCCAATGACACCAAGCTGTGTGGTTCGGTTGATAAAAAAAAACAAAAACCAACTAAACAAAAAAAAACCCCACACAACTTTTTAATATTATCTCTATGAGATTGGGGTAATCTAAAATTTTAAATAATTTTTAGATTAACATTTTTAGATTAGCAATTAACAATTTTGAGAAAAAGGTCTAATCTACCATTGTTCATATTGGGATAATTATACTCACATCCAAAAAGCCTAGTAATAAATCCAGCAGAAAACAAAAATAAAAACTATTCCTTGATTTTTGCCATACCTAGATACTTTTGTCCTTTAAGTAATGTAAGTAATTAAAGTAAATTAAGTAACTCAGTTTTGAGAACACACTATTTAACGGCACCTTTTTGGAAAGCAAAAGATGAAGAACAAGATTTTGTTTCAGAAATCTGATTGAAAATTCCAGCATTTACTTCCCACGGAGAATTCAATTTGAAGACTTCACTCCAGATTAAGGTAGGAAATATATTATTTTCCTGAGTCTTACAGAACTTACCTCACAAAAGGAACTGTAACAGAAAGACACATTCATTTGCTTGGCAGACTGGCCATAAACAACATTAATCTAAGCAACCTGACACCCCGTGAGGCTTTATTTTTATTAATTTAAAGGAGACCATAGAAGGTTAAAATTTTTGCCATTGATGATTAATGCCATAAATTAAGGATATGTTGGAAGGAGTATTACACACAGTGACATTAGCCTGCAACTAACTTTGTTTGCTAATACAATCTATGATCTAGTTGTGAATCCAGACTCTTGAAGATGAATGGAATAATACTGAGTATTACTATGTTGTCTTCTGCATTTATGCATTCGTAGGTCAAATAAAATGTCATTAAAATTTAACCTTGCCTGTTTAATAAGAAAAGCTACAGGGAAGAAAGAAAATCATGACTAATCAATTTAGGAATGATAACAAATTATTTCTTTTCCATTTAATCCTGCAGGCTTCTATCTCAGCTGGCCTTCAAGTTTGCAACAGCACCTGTAAAAATATCATCTTAAAAATAACATTAATCTTGTAATAATTTTTTACATTGTAATTGCTAAAAACAGTGTCCTGGGTTCAGCAGTATCAGTTATTTTTTGTCCTTCTTAGTAGCAGTGCTGTGTTTTTGACTTTCGGCCTCGGAACAGTGCTGATAACACCGATGGTTTTAGTTGCTGCTCAGTAATGTTTAGTCTGACCAAGGACTTTGTGAGTCTCATGCTCTGTCAGGGAGGAAGTGAAGCCAGGAGGAAGCAGAGACAGGACACCTGACCCAAACTGACCAAAGAGGTACTCCATACCACAGCACGTCATGCCTACTATATAAATTGCGGGCAGTCACCTGGAAGGGCTTGATCACTGCTTGGGTCAGGCTGGGTACCGGTCAGCAGGTGGTGAGCGGTTGTATTCTCTTCCCTTGTTATTCCTCTTACCATTATTACTATCGGTGGTAGCAGTACTGGTTTTGTGTTATACCTCAGTTACTGGACTGTTCTTATCTCAACCTGTGGGAGGTACATTCTTTCGATTCTCCTCCCCATCCCTCCTGGGGCGGGGGCAGGAAAGAGGGGTGTGAGAGAGAGACAGCATGGTTCTGAGTTATGGCTGAGCATAGACCATGACAAACAGCCATAAAGAAAACCTTTTAATTCAACCCACATTACTTAAACATTGGTATCAAACCTGTTCCTCATAACAAATTATGCTCATAAGAGATTATTAGTTGTTAACATTTTTAAAAGAAATACCTGACCTGTTTCAACATAAAGTCAAATCCTTCAATATATTTTGGATTATCCAGATCATCCTATAAATGTCCCCTGATTTCTACTGGGTTGGGACAAACCTGAAGAGAGTATATATTAACAAGTAAGCAGAATTGCTAACTGAAAACCTAGAAATACTTACTTTCAACGTAGCAATTTTTCTATTTTTCAAGCACTTCTTTTAAATTAACCATAATTTGGGGGTGGGGGGCGGGGGAGAGGGAGTAGGGGGAGTGAACAGGAATTTGTCCAAGGATTTTCTTCTGCATTTTTAATATACTGGGGGGGCGGGGTGTGTGTGTGTGCTTTTTTTTTAAAACTTTGGCTCTGTTAAACATTATGCTGCTTTACATTATGCATACAGATGTAATAATGCCTTTTTCCTCAAATCTGTGTTTCTGAATATTTTTACAGATCTCACATTCCTTTTTCCATGTACTTTTATATCTAGTAATAACCTTATTTCATGTCTCACCTCCTTTCAGAAGGCCTCATTTTCTCCTAAGCAACAGATAAAGCTTTTTACCTTTTCTTCTGGTCATATCACCAACTCTTTACCAAAAAATCTTTCTGATATAACACCATTTACCAGCTGTTCAGAAACCCTTTTCCTTTGGTATCACTCACCACAGTGTATGAATCCATGTTGTTCAGACACAGCAGCACTCCTGTGTGCAGAGCTTATTTATAGCCATGAATAGTGTCAGAGCAGGCCCTCAGCTCTCTGAGCCCAGCCATCCATCTCCTGCATGACCATAACCTGGCCTCCACAAGCCCTCAGTGATGTAAGCCAGGTCCAGAATGCCAGGCAGATTTTAAGCCCATTTGTAATGCACACAACGCATTCTCATTCAGTTTACCAGTCCTATATAGCTGTTTGTTCTGAAAGACTTCAAAGCAATAGGTAACTCATTTCTTCCATTCTAGATACAATGTCTGGCAGGGGCCCAGTCATACTGGCCAAGCAATGGTGTTTCAAAAATACAGAGCTCCTTGGAAATCCATTTATTTGGAATATTCCAAATTCCCTGATAGAAAGGGAATTCTTCCCAGAAGAAAACATCTTATTGGAGTTAACAACTCTGCACTCCAGTTCAAAATGTGCGGAACAGAGCTGTTTCAGGCCCTCCTCCAATTTGCTCAATGTTCACAACTATTTCATTCCACTTCAGTTTTAAAATAAGAACAACACTGGTGTTTAACTAGCAAACAGCCCAACACCTTCACAAATAACCTTATCAACATGTCGAGGAAGCTAGGTCATTTCCTGTCTTCTGACAACAGGAATTAAAATACTAGTAACATTTATTGCCTACATCACTAACTTAAATAAACCAAATAACCCAAATAAACATACTTCCAAACCAAGCAGGAGATTATGCCATTTGCCATGCCTGTTTGAGACTACACTTGGAAAAACAATATAGTTCTCAACTTATGCACAATTTACTTCAAATTTCTAATCCAGCAGTGAAACCCACCATCACATAATCTTGGTTATATATTATTAAATAATAATTGAGCGTAAGTTGCTGTGAGTGCAACTGGACCATTAGGATGTAGTTTTTGCTCCTGTGGTTATTTAACTTCAGCTCTAGTGGAAGTCTCTGAACAATTTCCTATTACCTCATAATGACTTTCAGTAAATACTTATCTGAATCCAACAGATTGCTTCAGCATACTGCGCTGCATGAGAAGGAGCCAACTGAGTGTCATCAACATGAACTAATTATTTATGGTTGAAAACGTCAAAGAGACTCTCATAACTTGCTGAAGCATAAAATTTGCCCAGCCCTTAACTTGTTAGAGTCTAATGAGATTTCAAGTTATAACAGCACTTCCTAATGCTTTCTCTGATACTGTTTTAATCGGATTTCCTTTTTTTTTTAATAGGCTTCTGAGAAAATGTAGTATATTGCACACATCACTTCAAAATAGTCTCTAACTGCTAATGAAACACAAAAATGGCTCATGATTATTATGTAGCTTTCACAAGCAGTGACTGCTGTACAGGTGCCATTTCATAAGCTGTGCAGCGTGCTTAATAAACCTAGAAGGGTCCTTTTCCATCAAGTCCAATATTTCCTTGCAATACAGTGTTTTGCTTTTATCTCACAAGATAAAACACAGCACTGCATCCCTGTGTCATGAAAATACACTGCTTTGGGACTGCTGAACCTTCCAGCCAGGCTTTCAAAAAAACACAGAAGATACCATTAGAAGAAAGTTAGTATTAAAATGTCAAGTCTTGCATTCTTCCAGGGGAAGTTCCACATAAAATGAAGTTGAATTCCCCTCTAAAAGCTGTCACATTCACAATGTATTTTACATTTACATTTCATATAAAACTGACATCCATTTTAAACTTCTCTACACAGAGAATTGTGAGAACTGAAACAGACCACCAAATTCTACTCATCATCTTCCTGTCTCTTTAGTTAAATTTCCTTCAATTAATAGTTAAAGGATGCATCTGGTTTGTTTAAGAGTGGTATTTATCTAACTTCAATATTAAAATAGCAGTTGTAATACAGTAGAGGGGAAAAAAATTCTTAAAGATTCCATTCCATGAAGTTATCACAGCTCCACTTGTTTCACTATTTTAATACTCCAGTAGTCACAACTAGCAAAAGATGAAGTCTGTTCATACTTTTCCTATTATTAGCAGGTACAGCCTGCAAAGGCACATGTCTGTACCATAAGAGCTCAAGTCATAAATACAGACCTGAAGACCACCAACTTCGATTTCCTTAGTCTGTCACTACCACTGGAGCTATGCAGACCCTACCCAGGAGACATTCTCACTCTTAATTTCCCACACTTCCCATTTTAATTTGAATGCTACGACTAAGGACCCAGGATACTGATACCCAGAAGTAAAGAGGTTTCTATCAAACTGTTGGTATACCAGCATTCAGAATGCACTAGGTTCTGGAAGTTCAAGTTTGCAAACAAGCCTGATTTATTGAGCTGATATTGATTTACCATACCTTATATGCAACATTTTATAAATCTGTTCTGGGCTAATTACATACTCTCTGATCCTCAAATGATTTATAAATTTCCTGGCTAATTTTCTGTCTCTTCTGAGTTGCCAGACGGAGCGCAGAAAACTCACGTATCTCATATAATACAGATTTTCACATTAATCAGCAAAGCTTACAGCTAGAAGAGAAACTATGGCAGATTTTCAGTCTGCTTTACTTTTACATTCCAAAAAAAAAATACAAAAAGACCCACAGATCAAGCTTTTCCTGTCCTCTTGTTTACCACATAAGGTTGGAAATCTGTTTGTATTGGCCTTTGTTTACACAACACTACTACTGTGTCAGTATTTTAAGATTAATAAAAGTATAGCTTCCATTAAACCACTCAGAAGCTATCACAGTGCCTTTGTAGACATGCCATCTAGAGCTGAAGGAAGCCCCCCCCGTTCTTTCAGTCTCTGTTCTTTCCTAAGCACTGGGTAAGTGGAGTTAGCACCACTTTCCTTTGCTTTTCTCACAAATAAAAATCATGCTGAAGGTGACCTTCCTGGGTTTTGTGTTTTGTTTTGGTTTTAATTTCATAACGAATCAAAAAAGTAATCAGAAAAAAAGATGCCCAGTGATCCAGTTCTTTAGAGAGTTATTCAAATTCATTTGTCCCTTATAACACCAAAAAGGGGGAGCGTGAGGGGGTGGAAGCAAGCCGTTATTAATTTCAGCAATTAAGAATACTTTGAAAGCAATATCTAGTACATTATAAAACCTGTCTCTGGAGCACTGCTTACAGACTATGAGAAGTTAATTTTAGAGCATTTCAAGTGAAGAAAGGTCATTTCTTAGATGTGCTTTATAGACTACCATAATTTTTAAATTGAAACCTAAATGAGAGGTGTTTTTTTGTAAATATGGAGTGAATCGTTAAGAGAACTAGAAAGAAAATTAAAGATGTACATTTATCACGTAATTTAAAATTAAATTATGTATAGCAATATCTATAGTCTCTTCCTTTTACATATCAAAGAAGGATCTGCTTTAATTCCTGAACATTACACAGGATAAAGTGCAGAAACTATTAAACGCACTGGCACAATCCTTGTGGAAGATGAAGTAATGCTGTGAGGTAATATTCTCTGACAAGGTGATATTCTTTGAGTTTAATGCAAGCATTAAAAAAGTAAGAAAATATGATTGTGAAATTTCATGCATGTTCATTACAACACAGAAATTAAGAACTAGTACAGAATCCTTTCCAAGTTCACTCATACGGATAATGCAGCTATATAAGATAAAAAGCATGGGATTTGTATTTGTTTTTATTCTACATGTCTTCAACAATGCTCTGGGTCCCCCATTTGAAATCCCCTCTCAGACAATCATGGTAACCATCAACAGTAATGATCACAAAACAGTCTTCAATGCAATAGGAAAACCACAGACAGAAATGCCAACAGCTCAAAACACTAACATACTCTAACCAAAATCACTTGACATAAAAAAAAAAAGGTGTAAGTTTGGAATAAAGATTTGTTTCAATCAAAGAGTCACAGGTACATGTAGTAAAACAGATTATCAAATTCTATAAACATAGAAAACAGTGACAGACTCCAATTTGATAAAGCAAAACTGTTTCCTGGGACTAAAACTTACATTTCATAACGAAAAGTATATTGTCTTTGTAGAAATACGCTAAGAGGTACTGGCCCCAGTGAACTATATTTCCTATCTTGTCTGCCTATACTGGAGTAACAGTAGTCCACTGGCATTGTGCAAAAACTTTATGTGGAAGTCAGAAATTTCTTTCCCTCACACTCTCAAAAATAACAAGCATGGCTTTGAGAACAGCTATATATTCAATGAAAGCATCACAGACTATTCCCTGAAATTGTTCTGACTTCTAGAAATTACAATTTAAAATATACACCACATACCACCACACACAGATCACCACACAATCAGGCACACACCTAACAGTGGGCCTTCACTGGTTACTTTACAGACATGTGCCTGTCTTTAGAAGAGAAGCCCAGTAAGACAGACAAAGAAGTTGCAAGGGAACAACTTGAACAAGCACTGTTACCACCCACAAAAAGAGCACACTTTTTCCCGGAGCAAGGATGTGGTGTTATAACCAACACCATGTTTGATTCCTGATGTTCTCCACAGAACCTGCTTTTTTACAATCTTTGCAGATAAACTGAACTGCATTAGAAATACTCTTTCTTCCTCTAACAGAAACAACAACAACTCATGGAGAACACATTCAAAAGAAAGGGTCAGGATACATTTATTGGCAATAGATAAGGACTAATAAGGTAAATTATTAAATGGAGCAGAAAAGCAGGTATGTAAGCAAAGAATAATATTAAAAACATAGGCAGAGAGGGCAGACCAGGGAACACGTGGCTCAAGGTACTAGAAAAGCATAGATCTGCAAATAAAATATGCTGAAATGGAAGACAGGTTGAAATTAAGGAATCTGAAGAATAAAACCTTGCTCAGCTACCCCCTGACCTGCTGACAGTGCTTTCATAAATGCAGCCAGGATGCCACTGGCCATTTTTTGCTGCAAGGGTGCATTGCTGGCTAATGTTCAACTTGTTCACCATGACTTCCAGGTGGTTTTTGCGGAGCTGCTTTCCAGCTCATCAGGTCCCAGACTATACACCAATGAATGGCGCTATTCCTCAACATATGCAAGACTTTGCACTTCCCTTTGTTGCACTTGAAGAGGTTTGTTCATG
This sequence comes from Psittacus erithacus, assembly GCA_009867235.2. Classification (NCBI taxonomy): domain Eukaryota; kingdom Metazoa; phylum Chordata; class Aves; order Psittaciformes; family Psittacidae; genus Psittacus; species Psittacus erithacus. The sequence goes on from WYDI02013618.1 coordinate 10,092, forward strand.
CATTTCCACAACCTTTGGAGGTCATCTGTAATTCTGTACTAACACTGTGAATACTTTACCTTGAGTGACCACACCAAAGACTATGGTAAAGCTCAGAATAAATCCACTGCAAAATAGATTGTATATACTTTTACCAGCAATACCTCAGCAAAGGGCCACAGCAAGAGAACTGAGCTTTTTGTTGGCAATTTAAAAATAAGAGGAAAATACTTCAGCACTCCTGAAGTGACTTACTTTGTTCTTGGAATTAAATAGTTATTCACCTCTTACTTCTCTCTTGATTGTATCTAAGACTTGATCTCAGGTCTTTATCAAGACGAGAATGTACCATTCTAGTAAACACAGCGTGGGCAACAGCTGGAAGTCACAGTCCATGAACTTTAAGATTTTCTCCTTTTTTTGTGACACAGCTTGCAAGATTATGCACTGGAGTGCCTTACAACATGTTTTTGTTTCAAAAGTAAACCATTTTGCCAGCCTTTGTCAGGAGTCATTAGAACTATTCTCTATCTTGAGCAACAAAGGTTGAGTCAAATAATTCTTTTGTTTCATTTGGGCACTGCTAACTGCTTTAATTCTCAGGCTACTGACTACAAAGCACATCACATTAGTCTATCCCATGACACTGTGGTAAATCATAACTGTACTTCATTTAAAACTAAGCAAACACTTTCTGTCTGTATACTGGCTCTACTTCAGGTTAAGTACTACAACTTACGTCATCTGTTTCCCTCTACAACCTATGGGAGCACAGCACTACAGGATCAGTAATTTAAGAAAATGAAAAACAAGCAGCATTTGGCACACACATGCAATCATGCTTGATTTGCTTTAAGCAGACACTTCAGTACAATCTTTTCCACCCAGTGAACGTGGCTATAAATAACATTTAAAAAATAACCTTCTCCTATAAGCACCATCTTTCCAAATACTGCAGTACACAAGGCATAAAAAAATCAGAACTAATAAAAGCCTCAGAGCTGCCCTACACAACTGGTAGGAGCCACCTCCTTTTTGGAGCATCTGCTGGAATTGTTGCTTAAAAAAGATAAACCTCTTTTGCCAAAGTGCTTACCACACACAAAACCGAGTCTGTCAACTTAAAGGTAATTTTTCCAAGTGTTGTTCTAGTCTTCCTCCTATAACCTGGAGCAGACAATATCACCAACATTACCACTTTAAATAACTGACTTCAAACATGTTTGTTTATCAAGAAAGGAATCACACATTTTCACAAAATAGTCTTGGTTCTTTCTGCCTGAGTGTAAAATTACTGAAGAGTATTGGAGGTAGACTACTCAATGCAGTAGCAAAAATATTTCCATTTCTGCAGTGAAGAAAATAAAATACAGCAAATGTAGGGGCTTGAACTTGCACTTGTGTACCTGCACACAGAAATACAGAATCACAAAATTCTTACTCTCATTCAGTTGCACATGAGTTTTATGCGTCTGTTCAGGATGTAATACTCTGAATCCAATTTAATTTCACTGAAGCCAATGGCATTAACTGTTGAATTATGCCAAATCACAACTGAAATGATATTCAAGCTGGACACAACTGTTTGCTTGCTTTTCCAGTAAAACCGATATTCAGCACACATTCATTACATTACAGAAAGTATTTGTGAAACTTTAATACACCACATGCTTTTGGTTTAGGCAAAGATGAAATACACCCACAAACTTGGATGAGATGCCTTCTCCTCAACTGCTCAGTTTGAGATACTGGTTATGAGCGGAGGAGTTCCTGAAAACCACATGACAGCAGTTCATCTGCTTGAGGGCCCCTGCTTCCTCATAAACTTGCACTAACAACTATCCATGGGACTCTGCTGTGACCCAGATCAGATAATGGGCTCTGATTAAATAAAATCCTGCTCAAAAAATCATATTTTTTTCCCCCTGTTGTTCAACAGAATGGTGAAACACTGGTACAGGTTGCCCAGAGAGGATGCCACATCCTCTGGAGACATTCAAGGCCAGGCTGTATTTGGTTCTGAGCAACCTGATCAGGTTGAAGGTGTCCCTGTTCATTGCAGGGGGGTTGACTATATGAACTCTATATATAAAGGTTCCTTCCAACCCAAACTTTTGTATGCTTCTATTTCAGGCCAGTTACATTGCTAAAAAAGGGCCCTATCTAATCATGAGAAGCAGAGAACCTGTTGCAATGTTTAGAGATCATGTAGACTTAACCAATTTAATTCCTTGAAACTGCAGTGCATCATCCACTTCATCTGAAACACTTTAAACTACTGATTAACCAGGCTTCTGGAAATGGTTTAAAATAGGCACTGGCTTGTGCAAACCACAGCACTGAATCTCTCTTCGCACCATAGTTACAGTAGTGTGAAAGACAAGAACACTCAAACTACCTCACCAATCTACACATGCAAGGAATTTATCATTTACCAGCTTGACTCAAAACTTACTTGAGAATGTGAACACTGGAAAACTTGCCAAGAAACAGAATAAGTATCTTCTTAAAAATCTCCTAATATAGAAACTAAAATATGAGTTATTAACAGAATAGACTTTTTTACCAAGTAAATAAAACAAGAAAAGGTAGGACTAAGGACAGTTTTAAGGCAAAGTGATTTACGACAAGACAAAATGAAAACTAGGATAGTTCTTTCTAGCATATCTCTGAAGCCAGTGAAGCATAGGACTTGCTGACAACATATTGGGATACATTTTTCTGCAAAATAAACAATCAAGTCTTCCCCTTCCCTGATATATTAAATAAAATTAAAAACAATCTGGAATGGAGCACTTGGATAACTGAAAAATCCAGAGCACAGTTCTCACAGAATTATAAAAAAATCCCAGACATTACTATTTTTCCTTTAAAATGTCTACAAATCACTAAAAATTTTTGCCTTTGGTTCCTCTAAAAATCCAACTTTATTGCATGACAGACAGGTATCTGTAATATTCAATTTTCAGGAGGTTTAACAATTTGGCTTTTGAAATCTTTGCTAATGGTAAGTACATGAAATGTACTATCTTCTGGTAACTTATATTTAGACAGAAACAGGCTTCCTCCTTTCCTGAATAAATACATGTATCAGGTTTTTCCATAGCCACTCCTTAATTTAAAAACTCAAATCACAGCATTATGAGAATTTTTCCACATATCTAAGTAACAGTTCACAGATTTTTAGTATTTTCTTTTCCAAATATTGTATTGTAAAAGCATGCATAAGCCTAGGGACAATCCCAATAGATTCTCCTTCAATCATTTTTACTAGTTATGAGTTACAAGAAACATTTATAAAGGAAACTATAGGACTGCTCATAAGGTGTTGGCTTCTGAAGTGAAAACTACACACACAAAGAAGTACAATCAATCACAAAAGACCACAGTAGCTAATTAGCCACCTGCAATTTGTGGTATGTTGCCTCAGACCCTACTTAGATTTCACAGTATGTGAAACACAAGTTTGAATTTCTGACTTTCAGTATAAACTTGCATAAAACAAATCAAACCAAAAACAAAAGCAAAACAAAAAGAACAGAGTACACTCCCCTGAAGGAAGTAACTTGTAATCTTCACTAACCCCATTATGCACAATATCATTTCATCACCCTCACACTCCCAGCAGCTGCAGCAGTCTGGCAAGCACAAGTCACAAAAAAATTCATTTACATGCAGGTTCTGGCCTTGTTCACTAGAAAAATTTGTTACAAAAAATTACAGTGCCAAAAAAAAAGCTCGTTAAATTTTTATATCAGATTGCTGTGTTACCCTTCACTCTCTGGGCAGTCATCGCTTTTCTTGTCATTAGCTTTCAGTCCTTTAGGTTCTAATATTTTCAAGGGTAGAAGCAGACATCTTATAAAAAAGGAAGTTATTTGCTTACTAGTATAAAACGAAGCATACAACCATCACTAATTCACATTTACCAAAAATATAGCTCAATTACCATGTCACACTAGACTGCTGAATAGCATATTTCCTCATGCATTTAATTTAGCAATGGTATTTGTGCTGAGGCAACAACAGCAATTAAACGTACTGAAATGGGGATTAAGCACATTTTCCACCATTTGCCTGTCCACTGTAGTGATAATCTTTTTCCTTAACAAAAAAGGAACACCTACCCAATTTATCCAGTGGTGGTGTTCATGTTTCAGAAGATTTAAAAATCCCTTGACATCCACAAAGGTTAAAACAGTTATTAGCTTCACCTAAACCTACAGTTCTGTAGCATATTTTCAAGGAACAGTCATTTGAAGAATTGAATAATATGGAAGTTATATATTCATGCATTCATCAACTACATGTTTACAAGGTAGATAAAAAAATTAGCTTTGTCTGTTTAAGAATGGTAAACTTAATAGTGTTTATTTGCTAACAAGAAAAAAAAAATTTTAACACTTTCTTTTTCTAAAATCTGTTCTCAATTTTTTAATTAGGTTTGAAATATTTTATTTGTAAGCACTCCTAAATAGCACCCACAAACAGTATTGCATTATGCACTTCAAGCAGCACTTTAGATATTACATGTGCCTGGAACCAAGTCAAGGGTAGAGTAACCTATTTCACATCTTCTTAGCTATAATTGCACAGCCTTTAATGCGAGAAATAGTTTGAAATTTAAAACTATTTGAAATTTGTGCAGCCCAAAGACACTGTAGATGAACAAAATCAAGAGCAGGTACTGCTTAAATACCTAAAGCAGTCTTCCAAATATCCAAACACTAGCAACAGAATTGCAATTTACTTTCTGCTGCTAGCTGAGTGAGGCAGCTCTTTTATCCAGAATCTGTCAGTCTCCTAAATCAATTAGTCAATTCAATGGTCCATAACCAAGGTACTTTCTACAAACACTGACAATTGATTTCCATCTCATACACAACGGGCAAAGCTCTGGCCTTATGTACAACCCAATATCCTTTCATTACCCATGTGTTACATGAGGGCTGAATTCATGTAAGGATTTCTAATCAGAAATCTGTGTCACTGATGGCTCAGCTTTCAATAAGTTAATTGTGTTAACAAACATTCTGAGGAACTATTCTGATGTGGTTTTTTGGGAAGGTTATTTTTGTTTTTTGTGAAGGCTCCTTTCCAAATTTATAACATTAATGAAGCAAAATTATCTGAAACATGCTATGTTACTTAAATAATAAATATTTAATCCATATGCACGAGTTCCACTGACTTTAATGAAAGCTCTACATAGTGGATATGGCACAGAACACTAAAGAGCAGAAGAAACAAAATTTAAGTAGAGCGATGACATCTATTGCTATAATTTGACACAAAACCTATTCTTCATCATTATCCCACTGAACTGAGTTTTTGTTCACTCCTGAGTTTCTGAGGCCTACTGATGTTTTTTTAAACATGTTCTTTTCAAAAAGTCCTGCTGATTTAGTGGAAAAACATAGTAGTTATGCATAGCAGATGTCCCAACACTGACAGAAGCAAGATATTTTGAATCCCGGAAAAGAGAAGTACACAAACACAGGGCAGAACATGGTTCAATTGAACAATGGGGCCTTTTTGTTGTATTCGTAACACTTCTGATAACAAACATTTTCATGGGTCCTTCTGAAATTTCAGTTTAATTTATAAGGTTAAAAGGGCTAAGATTTTAGCTTAAGATTGAAACATTATCTTAAATCTATTGCCCTCCCCTCCCCAAAAAGAAAATCATTTCTGAGGTACCACAGTGAAATAAAACATGACTCAAAGTAGTAATCACCCTACATTGCTGTGCTCAAATCAAAACTTGTCTTCATTCTTTTTGACAAACCATGCATCACATTTATTTCAAATGGCTGACATTTTTCCAGAAAAGTTGTAGCATACACCAACGATCCTCCATAGCCACTTAATCCACAAAATGTTCAACCTGCTACAGAATCAGATTTATTTGTAGAATGTAAGAGAGTCAACTGAGTCACATTTATCAGTTGCAGCCCTGAAAGTTTGAGTTTTATAGATCAAGACACCATGAGTATTCCTTGGAACGTTAACGTATCAATGTCAGCTCTACTCAAAAAAGAGCTGTTCTCATTAGATTATTATTTTTTAAGAACACTTTAATATGGCATTGTTATAAAGACTGGCAGTCTTCTGATTAAGATTAAAATGAGCTGTTTCATTACTGAAACCTCATAAAACACTGCATATGAAAACCTTTACTGTTTGCCATACCGGAAGCCTTTCATTCTGAAGAACAGCATATTTGTGAATTACCTGTTAAACTGATTGCATGTTGCAAGATTTTGTCCATGTAAGAGTATGCCCACTGAAGAATTCCAACAACTTTGAGTTGCACTGTGAAGATTCACAGCTCGTCTACAGTTTGTCATGTGTAGTACACCCTTGATACCATTTGATTTCAAAGCTGCTTGCTACAAATCCCCTGCAATCGGGTTGTGCTTGTTATTAATATCCTTAATCTGACCTCAGACAGGAGATCTAGTGCAGTGTGATTTTGCCAGACAGACTGAACAGTAATCAGCAACCCTATCTGATGGATTATGTTCTTTATGCACTATCTAAAGTGAGCAAAGAACACAAAAACATGTACAGCCTCATGCCTGTGCGTTAATATGCATGCAGGCACAGGAGTTGAGTCCATTTGTATTCTCACCATCATGTTCTTTGCAGCAAGTCAGCTGAAAAGAAATAGCATTCTGGGAAAAGGGACATACTGCCCCTCTAATGAAATTAAACATTCACAGGTTTTATTAGGTAAACATAAAACATGCTACTATTTGCATATACTATGCAGTAAACAGTAATTCTGAGCACTGTTACATGGACTGTCTTCTTTTGCGTCTTTAACTGAGTCCAGGGGCTTCCTGGGTCTTAGGAGAAATGAGAACAATTTCTATTCTACTTCTGGAAAACGTCACTCCTCACTGCTACTCATCCCTTCAATTTAAGATGACTTCAATTAAGCCACCATTACAGTGGTAATTCCGAGACCATGTAACTAGAAGTCAGTACTGTAGTACTAACCTAAGTGAATTCCCTTTCCATGGAATTCATTCTGACATCTGCTCGTCCGTCCCGTCCCCCCCGCCTCTTTGGTTTTTTTTTAATGTATAGCCAAAGGCAAGCTTCTATGTATACCTGTCTCTGGGGGCCCCAGCCCCTATAAAATTCCTTTCCTTTGCGCACAAAGAGCACATTACTGAGGCTCTGATAGTGCAGAGAACTCATCTGCTCTGCTAAACAGCACAAATTTAGCACACACACACCCCCAAGAAAACAAAATAAAACCCCACAAACTTTGTCAGTAGAAGTTAAATGAAATTTCATAGCATGGACTTCTCAAACAACGTGAATTTGCTGAAAACAATAGAATAAACTGAAATGTTGACAAAGATAATAAAGAACACTTAAGATTCACTTTGCAAAAACACACCTTAGATTACTTAGACTACTTCCTCAAAATACAGGCTATACCAGTGACAAATGAACTGGGAGACAGCTAAGCAACCACAGATGTTTACAAAGCAGTAATTTCACGCATATACACCTTAGCAGTTTTGGTTCACTGTGAATCACCATCTTTAGCTGATATTGTCAAATTATTTTTCAGCTTCTACTTGAAGAAACTGTTACTAAAAACCATTACATTTCATTTATAGCTACATAATATGTAAATAAAGGGTGCTGAGATTAACTATGCCCATTGAAAACTCTTAGCTGAAGAACAGATGGGAAAAAAACATAAATCAATGAAGTAGCACAGAGAAAAAAAGTAAAACATTAGCTACTAAACAAAGCATGAGATTACACAGTGCAGGGCTAGAATGTGCACCAAAAATCAAAATCAGGCTGAGGAATTTCACTGCACAAATCTGGCAGTATAGTTTATTACCCTGATTGCATTTGGTGAATAAATAACTAGATCTCATAATTCAAAAAACAAACTGGAAAGGGTCAATCATTGGTAGGGTACAAGAAATTATTATTGTTGCGATAAATAATTTGGTCCAAACAGGATTCAAAATAAAATTTCCAATTTATTAAATGAATAGAGGCAAGCAAACAGCGCTGGGTGCGCTGGGAGTCTCCGCTCCACCAAGACGCACACCCACAGTTCCTGCTCCTGGTTTATATTTTCTCATGCTAATACATATTCATTAATGGGCGTATCTCTTTTAGTGCACGTTTTCTACACCTTCTGGAACTTTCTCAATTCCTGTCCGGTGTTTATTGAAGTATGATTGGCCCCTGCATGCTCTGCATGAATCAAAGGAGGAACGGAGACAGGGTGACAAAACACAGGAAACAAGCACCCAGGCGAAAAAAAAACGCAAGGCCTAAAAGCACCCACACAATCTCACACAATTGCCGAAGAAACCAACCAAGCAGGGAAGGCAATTACAAGACTGATATAGGCAAAAGCAAAAAACAAAACTATTTACATATTATCCTGTCTCCTTTAAGCCTGTGGCTATATAAGGACAAATAGGATAGTTAAAGGTTCCATGCTCTTAAGAGAGTTACATTTCATCATGTAATATTGCTTCACACTGACACGAATCAGATGAGCATATATCACATTGTTAATCAACATATCCACACCCTCAGATTAATGCAAGCAAACACATCTCACTCTCTCAAAATTTCTTTGTAAGCCCCTTTTCTGAAGAAGTTTTACTTTCCACTGACACTCTGAAACATCTATTAGTTGGGGACTTTTAAAACAAGCACAGTAATTTTCATCTGTTGCCTATTGATTCTGTTCAACTACTTAAGCAGGTGTATTCAGCTGCATTTGGCACGTTCACTTCTACTGATCTCAGGAGGCCACGAAGTCAGGAGGGTAAAAAAATTGCTCTTTTACTCTGTCATTTAAATTTATTTAAAAGAAGGCTTTTACTTGGTTCTTCATGCTGTTTTATCTAACTCTAATAGCTATTTTCATGCTTAACTAGGAGGAAAAAGATGGTTAAAAATAGCAGTAGAAGGAACAGAGAAGAAAGAAAGCTAATAATCTAATATGAATGCAAGTAAGTCTTAAAAATACACACAGCTGCAAATACAATGTCCACCATGCTAATGGCACAAATAATTAAACACTGCATGGCAAAAAAGCAATAGATTCCCAGGCCTGACTCATGATCATTTAATCCAACTGCATAGTTCTTCTAAATCCATACTTCAGACCAGAGATCCTGCAATTAATTCCTGCATCTACACTACTCCTTTTACTTGAGCTCTACAGGACAAAAAAGTCTGTTAGGGAAAACCAGAAACTTTCTTCTGGGTTTTTTTTTAATAGATGTTGCATATGAGACAGAATTTCTTTTGTAAGTCTCTGACTATCAGTCAGGCTTATGGTCACTTTTACAGCATGATCCCATAAGAATCAGATTTATCGTATCTTTCAGGACAAATTATGTTTCATAAAGATGAAAAATACAAAACTCATTAAACATGCTGGAAGGATTATAGGATATTTGTCCAAAATGAAGTCAGCTAATTTGTAAATTTCTATTAAAGCAAATGCAAACCAGTAAAAATATCTGTACGTTTCATATTTACTGGATACTGTTTCAATAAAAACTTTCCTAGCAAGTTTAGCACACTGATGTTTAACTTCTTGTCAGCTAACAGCAGGTTTTCACTTATGAAAGCGCATCCTCACTGTCAGAATTCTTTGTATTATGGAGCTTGTATCATTTTCTGGGGTATTTTGAAGTTAGTTCAATTCCACAGAATTGCTAAAATGGAGATGTATGCACTTACTTCATGGAAAGGGATTTTTCGATCACCAAAGCTAATATTTAGCACAAGACTAGTGAATATCAAAGCATGAGTATATCTACATATTTGCCTTTTGCTTTACTCTGTTTTCCCCAAGTTCACTGTAATCTGTAGTACAGAAATACCTGCTGAGAATGAATGATATGCGCAAGTAAACAAACTGGACCACAGTGATAACTACTTGAGTCCTTTAAGATAGAAAGAAAAAAATCCTTTTAAGTGGCAGGAGAGCCACAGACAGGGGAACTCAACCTCCGAAAGTGCAGCATGCCTGCAAAGTAAGGCCTTGAACCAAGAGGGTTAACACACAGTTACTGTGATATCAGAGTGTATGTGTTGAATATATGTGTATATTCAAATTTTCATTTACAATATATGCAGACACATGCATATATATATGCTTCCTCTTTTTAGTGAATACTTTGAATTTAGACACTTGTCAAAAGCCAACAGTTATATTTAACTTTGTCAGCAAGTCTGAATAAGAACTACCAGCTACATAAAAAAGTCTTTGTCATCATCGTGTTATGCAAAAAATCATACAACATCCCTTTAAACATAAATGGGTTTGAAAAAAATCTCTATAGTGAAAACTAATGAAAAATAGAAAACAAGCATATGATCATTAATTCACAGAAAAAATAAAAAGAAGCAAGTGTGCATTCCTACCTTCAGTGACTTGCAATATATCAACGTCTACTACACAATTAAAACCACACTCATCCATACAAAGATTGGGTTTTTACCCTTAATCACAGTTGCTCAAGGTCTGTCTTCAAAACTAAAGGATTCTTTCATTCCTTCCTAAGATTATAATTCAGCCAGAAGTTTGATTTTGTAAGGTTTTTTCCTGGCGTCTGAAAAACAAACAGCAAAAAAACAAGCACGTATTGCATGGTACTTACAGGAGACGAAAATGATGAGGTTTTTCTAAAGATACCAGAGAAATGTGCAAAAACATAATAAGAGCCAGGATTTGTGTTCATTTTGTACCAAGGATAAGCCCAGGCGCTGTACCAGACCCTTTCACTAGAACTTTCTACACAAAATTAGATACAGCAAGATGCAAAAAATACTTATGTAAATTATTACATGACACTGATGGTCCTCACATAAAGTATTTCATGTACTTACAGCAGGGTGCAGATCTATTCCTCAAAGTCAAAGCATCACTTAAATCCAGTCTTCAGCAGCCCTGTAACCACAGGCCACAGAGACAAAGAAATTCAGGCACAACTTTTTTCTTAAATATTCATGTATTTATAAAAAGAATCCAATGTTCTGAAAGTTGAAAGCCCAGGCATTTTCTCTAATGCCAGCTGCACTTCCAGTACAGATTTTGAGAAATCATGGATTTCTAGGTACCAGCTATCATGCGTCTCTCAAGACGTGAAGCATAAACTAGCCAGAGCAGCAGAATGGCATACCTGAATGACTGGAAATGCAAGCAGATTGTATGATTTGGCTTTGAGGCTTAATGGAACTGCAACTGTCTTACCTCAACTGCCTAGAAAGTCTTAAATACCTATTGCTAGGACTGTGCTTAAGAGACAGAGCCTGCCTGGACCCTCAGGCTTCAGAAACAAACTCACCCACTGACCGAATTGTGACATGGTCCAGTTTCAAGGACTTACTCAAAAGCACGCAGACTTCAAATAAATATGTTTTGAGTGACATTACCTGCAGCACACAACAGTACCTCTTTCCTGATACTGACAAATACAAGAGTAACACACTCCTTGTAGCTCCCCAAGGAGGTGAATGGTATGGTACACTGCATGTTTGCAAGGTAGCAGATAGACAACATTGGTACACCTTCGATTCATCCTGTTGGTTAATAAAACATAACCTGATGTTCAAGTTACCACTCTATTTTCTAACTAGTTAATAGAGATCTCCAACATTAAAATTCTCTGGCTAGCAAGCACATTGTAGATTTTTCATAATAAGAGAACTCATTTTGCTTAACTTGCTTTCATTTTCTTGGCAGAACGCACAAATACAACAAGTTTGGGAGGCAGCAGAAGGATTCTTTGCTGTTTCAAGTTATCGATCAAAAATAAGCATGGCTCAATATGACTCAGTCTCAAAATCATGCATTATTTTGAATGGCTGATGAAGTTCTCTATAGAAAAAATAAAAATAATCAGTAATTGCATGACATCATACCTTAACTCCGATCTTACTTCCCCATTTGACTTCAACCATGCAGCATTCAAGACTGTAACAGAACCCCTTCTAATATTTACTCATCACTATGACATCAGACCACTCTGTACCATTTAAAAATGTAATGAAGCTCTAACAGTATTGCTAGTTAAACTACTCACAGAAGCTTATTATGAGTTTTCATTTTGGTTTCCATTGCAGTGTTTCTCTTCCACATTAATCATGCGCATCATACCAATGGAAATACTTTCATTAAAGTTCACTAGTAAACCAGGGTCTCTGTCACTTGCATCCTTACAGGTTGACTGTTCTCTCTCCCTGTATATTTTACCTGGTGCTCTTTAAAAGCTGTCAACGCATTAACACAGACCAGTTATGACTACAGGAAACAGGAAAACCTTCTCTCATATCCCCCAGACAACAGCCCTTTTACAAAAACTGGTCAGTTGCCTCATTCTTTTTTCTTCATTGCAAGACAATAATAAGTAATACCTTACTATTGGACAGGAAGGAAATTTCTTCATACAAGTTAAAGCCTGGTCTACACACAGATTTTGCTCAACTATAACTCATATAGAAATGAGAATTAAAAAAACCTCAAGCCTTAATAGAAGTTTGTCTTCACAACCTAACACTAGCAGAAATAGATAAGAATGCCAAGAGCCTGCATGCAAATATATTTATAGTTGTCATTTTATCCACAGAACAACAGTGCTACCTAAGGAAGGATGATGTACCTCAGGCATGCTTGTTTAGCAGAAGTAAAAACATGACATGGAGATACACAGAACCTTATGCTCCTTTTAGATATAAACACAGCTACTACTTAAACACATTCAAAAAAGCGATTTCTGCATTCATCCTGACACAGTAGTCTTCAACCACCACCGAAAAAAGGTAACTTTCCACTGTCCTAGATTAGGGCTGGGTTCAGAGACCTTTACACTCCATAGTATTCCTTGCTTCTTCAACAAACGAAGTGATCTGGGTATCTTCATTGCTAAAAACTGGAAAGATGCCCATGTTTTCCTACTAAGACACACTGCAATGTCTGTCTTGACTTTTTTATTCTCCTGATTGATGATGCCTCCTGGGAGACTCTTTCCAGAAAACTACACCAAACACAGTCTCTCCCATAGACACATCAGAGGACTTGCGTAAGCTGCTTATGCAAACGACTAAACTGGAAACAGTTCTATACAGACCACTAATATCAATTATAAACTGGGATGCAGAGAACTAAGACACAATAGAAACCCTTCTGTTTTCATGACATGTGGTTTAAACTACTCCAGTGCTTTCCACTGGCCTCTAATTCAGTAAACAATCTTACAGCCAAACTGTGTGATCAAAACTTACTATTGTTTCTGCATGCCTTCTCACTAAATACTGGCAAGTACCAATTGCACTGTAAGCGATTTCTCAGAACATCTTTTAAACATGTTGAGACTCAAAGTGATCCAATATTGAATTCTAGAGGTCTGTGGTTTTTTAACCCAATACACAGCACTAGAAGATTCGTCCATTACATATGAACAAAATAAGAAAACAGGAAGTTGTATTAGTTTTAATAATGTTTTAACTTGAAACTTGAAACCACTTACTAAACTGGAAATCATAATCTCACAGAAAACAAGCAATTTCCAAGTGTGACCATTCAGCATACAAAACAATTCACTGTTCCTGTAGCAAGACACTCACATTTCTAGACCTCTATGTTTATTTCAACTGTGAATCCTAACACTGCACGAGTGCACCTTTAGACAAATATATAGTGTTGGAATAACATAACATCACTCCCACAGAAGGCAACAGAGAGATTCAGTACTGAAAACAGTTTCACTGGTGTCATCAATGCATTTAGTGTACATGTGTACAGTCCAACCTTTTTCTGATTTCTAGGTGCTACATCATGAAACAGCAGTAATAATCAACACACTGATCACTGTGCATACACATGCATACAGTACATGTGCATGTGAACATAGTTCTGGTGAAACAATAATCCGAAGGTTATCACCTCATATAAGACTGCACATAGCTATCTTTAGTAGGAAATCGCTTAACACCAGTCGTGTTTCTTAATGTTTTGTCCTTAGGCAAAGACTTTGTGAGCGGTTAGTTTTATACCAGAGTGCCTTCTAGTGGTTAAGGAACTACAAACCTCAGCTTAAAACAGAAATCCTACTATGTATCAAGCAATTACTTAGTAAATTAGTCTACATAAAAATATATTTATAGATGTCTTATTGGAAATATCTGTTGCATGTCAGACCCACAGTTGTCCACGGTAATGCTGTTTACAAAAATAGAAATATAATTTGGGAATGGAAAAATACTACTTATCAAACAAACAGGTGAGGAAACAACTGCTGTAGACTGCTCAGCTTTGGGAATATACTTGATCTGGATTGCAGGTTTATGCCAAATGGTAAAAATAGCAACGTCATGAGTTAATTTCATTTAATAATTCTATCAGAAGTATTTATCAGAATGATTTTAGCCATATGAGCCAAACGGGCAAAGTTTAAATATCAACCCATTTTTTAAAAAACTAAAAAAACTAAAAAAAAAAAAAAGAGGTACAGAACTGTAATTTTGGATCTGCTTAGGAACAGCTTTCAGAAACCACTTGTAACTACAGCTGGTCAACATCTGGTAGACCAACACCACTGCACTGAACCCAACCGCACAAATTTTAGATCAAAAAATCTCTACAGGTCGGTTACACATGTAATACTGGCTATTCATCTTATCTAAACAGCCACCTAAACTCCCTGTCGTTTAGGTTTTTCTCAGGAAAAGGAAGTGTGAAGCTGTGAATGGATACTGTTGGCTCCTATTCAGAAACCTAGTGCAGGAAGATACTCATAGGGAAGCAAATAAATATGGACCAGCACCCGCTGCTCTCAGTAACAAGTCCAGGCTGTGACACTTCGACCGCGCTACAGAATGAGATTGCTCCTCCCCTCCCGCGCTCCACTCAGCGCAGGGGCGCAGGCACGTAGCAGGTGTCCAATCTCCGTGTGGCCTCACGCGTCCCGCCACAGCGCACACTTGGGGCCAGGAAGCTTCTGGAAACTACGTGCGGCCGCCGCAACAGCCGCTGTGCCCTGCACGCATTGGCAAGGGGCCGCGGCATCAACCAGTCCCGGGTCCGCGAAGCTCCGCGGGTAGCGGTAGAAAGAACGGAACGGAATGGAACACAACATGTTCACTTCACCAGCATGCAAAGCCGCAGGAGCCTCGCACCGGCAGGCCCCGTTTGTAAGCACTGATCGGTCCTGGAGACTCTGCTCTCCGTCCCCTCGGCAGCAGCGGCGGGGTAGGCTGCCCTCCACGCAGCTGAGTGAACCCTGCGGGACTTGCTTGCACTCTGCTCCCGAGCACTGCAGAGGTGACAACGCCGTGGCTCATACGGGGAGGCAGAAACCCAGTGCACACACTTCTTCTCCTTTAAAGACATTTTCACAGGCCTGCGTTGGAAATGCATCCTAGGTCACACTGTCTTGCTGTTTTCTGCTTCAGCAATACTTGGGTGCATAGGCTTGAACCTCAGCAACATCTTGCAGGAGCTGAACCATTTTTATCACCCCATTCATTCTCCATAGCTAGTCCTCTCTCCTCTGAAAGCACTTCCTAGTGAATTCATAAATGCAAGAGGCCTCCAGTGTGTAAAAGTTCCTGCATCTCTGTCTTTATGTACGTAGTTCTGCATATATGGCAATACTTAACATTTTCAGGTTAGTGTTGATCAGTATACAAAACCAGGAGAAATGTTCAGTACATGACCATACCTGTGACTCCATTTTGTACAATCCATCCTGTTAATGAGAATTCCTTTCTCATTCTACAGCAATCTATGTCCTGGTGGACATAGATTATGTATCACTCATATAATGGAATATTGTGTATCCCATTATATATCCTTTCTAACTAGATGATTTCAGTATGAGTTTTCTATACCAACACTTAAGCCAGTGCTTTAGTAATAGAAGAATAATTCTCAGTCTGTTTTAGTTTCTCCTTTTTCTCTCAGTATATTTGTACACTACAGTGTAATACCTGTTTCTTATGTCAAGGAACAGAAGCCAATATTAGCAGTTCGGTGGGCTTGAATGGTTGTATTGAACATGGTTTATAAGACAGATTTTTTAAAGCTTCCCTGTGACATAGGGAAGGACGGAAGGTGCCCTACACATAACTGGTCATTATATACTCCTCCATTCCCACCTCTTCGCTGGTGCCAGGTAGTTCTACGAGACACACGAGCTGTTTGTACCAAGTTCCCATTTGTAAGACAGGAGAACATCAGTTACCATATTTAGTATATGAGTGAGGAGAACAGGTAAGTGATGTTTTCAAAATGCTTTAAAATAAGAGTATTACGTATTTGCCCTTTCCCCTGCATTCAGCTTTGCTAGAAATTTTTTCCTTCTATGTGCTGGTTATGACTTTTAGCTTCTCCCAGAGGTTCTTTGCTAGACTCAGAAGTTTGTGTTCTATAACCTTTCTAATCCTCTTGTGAGCTCCTACTTTTTAATCTAGAAAAACATTGTAGTAGATCTATTCCATTCTGCAAACTGTTTTGTAGAAATAGGATTTGTAAGATCAGCTATTTTGTAGAAATTCTAATTCCTTAATATATATTGTATGTGGATCATCAAGAGACAGTTTTGCTTCTTTCATAAACACAGTCATTTTCATTGTTGATGTATTTCATATCAATAAAGACACCTTTTTACTGATGCCAGCTCTCAAAGGTGAGAGTTCTTAATTTAAATAGATAGGCTGCCAACACATTGGTGGGATTGACTTCTGTTTGATAATTTATGTAACAGTAAATATGCCAGAACAAGGCAGTATTGTTACAGATCACACTGTGCCAGCAGAGACCTTGAAGGGTGTAGTAGTATTTTGAGAACATTTCATTTCAAATCCAAACCTGTTTTCTGAAGATGTTTGTTTTCTGAATTGATTCAAACACATATAGAACCTTTGCTGCATCATCATTATATTCTGCACTGCTGCTGGAGTGTTCAAATGGCCAAGTGCAGAAAACAACCAGCAAAAGGAGCTGTTCAGAGCTAATCTGTGTCTATTAGTACAGAGACAATGCCAGATACAGGCAACTCAAATCTTAAACACTTGAAAATCATGAGATTGACTTTCTGATATCAGTGTTTTTTAAAATGGTACATAATAATTCTTTGGCATCTTAGTTTTGGTACTCTAGAGATGTGAAAGACAGTATCTTTTCCTGCTGTTTGCCCACAGCCAGTGTGAATTAGGTCGTATTCTAAAAAGAGGTCGTGCAGATTGATGGTTTGCCTTACGGTCCTGGGAGTGACAAGAAATTGTCAGGAAAGAGAAGGAAAGAACAGACCTTCCCTGAAAACAGCACCTTTCATTGGCTGGAACAGCCTCCTGCAGCTAACCCACGGGTGAGCAGGAAAGGGCCAGGCAGTAAAGAGGGATCCTGCAGCACGAGGGTGGACTGGGAAGTCCTGGTGAACACAGGGCATGGGACACAGCAGGGCACTGAAGGGGCAGAGGAGAAAGAGCCTTTTCTTAGCCACCTCATGTACGCATCAGTTTGTATTTCTTATTAATGAGAAAAAAAGTGTCAACTAAGGGTGGGTGAAGGCTGCAGAATACAGTGGGCAAGGGGGAATCATTCATTGCCAAAGTGCTATTTTCACTCCCAAACCACCCAAGTGATTAAATTTTCTTTTAAATTCCAGACAGCTTGTACTTGTGGTTTTTTTGTATATTCATGCAAAACATTTGTAGTTTAACAAAACAGGTTCCTGACAAGGGTTCTTTGAAAAAGAATTACTGTCAAATTCTACCAGAGTTTTCCATATGCCCTGCATATGTGGATAGTACTTCAAGCTGCATGCCATGATTAGTCAGATGGCAACAAAAGACAGTGAGAGTCTTGAGTTTTATTTTACTGAAGGAAGCAATCGAATGGTATACAACACTAAAATATCTTTTAAAAAAACAAAACACAACACAACTTTCTGTAATTATGGAAATACAAACAGTATTTAAACAAGTGTGAAAGTTTCAGCTAGACAGTGTGTGGATTTGGCAAACACTTTGCTAGCACAAATATATTCTGTCTTTTCAGAGCGTCAGTGAAGAGGAATTGTGTTGCTACAGCTGAAGGAACTCCAGAAATTCCGGACTGGGTGCTATATGCATTTCTTACACCAGTACAGAAGGAAATGCTTTAGGTCAGTTAAAATGGAAAGAACATAATGTTGGCCTGCTGTACTGAAGTAACTGATGAATTCCCAGCTTTATGGGTTTGCTCTTTATCAACATCTTTTATTAAATTGCTTCATAAATAATTTTGCCTCTGAAATGAGCAAAAGCTCATATTACTGCAGGAGTGAATTTATGTAATAAATGCCTATTTCTGATTGCTATCAGGTAGACAACAGTTTAGAAGAGCAGTTACACTATAAAGAGGAAGCTTAAATCTTACTGGAGACAATTACATCCATTACTGAATTTAAACTGAAGAAAATGGTCGTACCGCCTTTAACATGCTCATGGGTATGTTCAGAAGTAAAATAAATATCAGGAAAAGTTAGTAATAGAGTAGTAACCCAGACACAAAAATATGTAAGACAAATGGAAATTATCTGCTGAATAGGAGCGCATCATATTAAAATATGAGTTCTTCCAGCTCCAACTTGAAACAGTGGAGCAGACTGTATTTCTGAAAGGAGTAATATTTTAGAAGTACCCTTCGCTACAGAATGGCCATAAGAATGTCCTGGTTTCTGTAACCTTGCTCTAATTCTCATCATCCTTCTTATAACTGAGACAATTTCCAACAAACCCTATATCCACAGCAAAATTAGTCAGTGCTATGTAGAGTTACATTTCAGTTCATTTTCAAACTGCAAGAGGGTTAAGCCAGTTTAAGCTCTCATGGCATCAGCCCAGAGAGAAACATGACATAGTAAAGGCCAGACTATCAACAGGCATCACTGCTATAAAATACAGTGATGCCTAATAGGATCCCTGTCTCACAGGATGTTTCATCTTGTTTCATACCCAGTTATTCTAAAAAAGTACTTCACACAGCAATAAACATAATTCATGCCAGCACATCTTCAAAAATATTTTGAAACAGTAAGCCAAATTTTCTACCAGTGAATTTCTGGCACTTTCTGGATTTAAACAAGAAGTAAATTTAGCCGTTTGTGCTTTGTTGTCTTTGGATATTCATTGATTGTTTGACTCCATAACATCCATTTGTCAGTGTAATAACTTTCTATAACACAACCTCTTCCAACAGTCTTTCAGAATGGTTTCCTATATCAGTTCAAAAATGCATGCCCTGGTTAAATGTGGACAAGAAACTACTGATAAACAAGACAGGGTTCCAGATAAAGTGGCTTAATCTTTTACTGCTGGCTTTTCCCCTGGTTCTGTGACAGAAGCCCAGGATCATGTGTATCAAATGAGCACCCAATCTGAAACAAGCCTGAGTTAGTGCTGTGAAATGCTGGCTAACATGCTCACGGAGATGGTCTAGGTTAAGAAGTTTACAGTGAGTTTCTGCCAGCTGTGATTGCTGCCACTGAAAACTAAAATTACGTGTGCTTGAAAGAGAGATGCAAAGGCAATGGAATTCTTTCTCTAGTGTCAGATATTCTTCATGATTCTCTTATCCCTTCAAAATTCTGTTATTTATGCTGAAATCTGAAAGCAGTCAGCCACATGACATTCTCACTCTTCTTTAAAAGCCGACACACAATCAGAAAGCAGAACAAAACACAAAGCATTTTTCTCTTACAGAGTTTTTTGTAATGCAGTCGCACAAGCTGTTGCACCATATTTCATGAGCAGTATTTGGCAATGTCAGTAAGTACAATCATATATAATTGCCAGAAGTAGAAGCTTTAGGAAGCATTTTACAGAGAAACATAGTCAATATGATAAAAACTTCTAAGATAATCTTCTTTACTTCAGATGTTAAAATTCATAGAAATGCATCATCTGCAAATTACTACTTACCTAAGAGGTTTTTTAGGAAGAAACTCACAGTCTTGCTTCAGCAGGGTTTTGGCATCAGGAATGGTAGAATTTGGACTACAGGATGTGTTAAACTAATTTATATTGCAGAGAACTAGTGACAGAAATGAAAGCAGATGCAATATCCATAAAAAAGCCCTCATAATATTCAAACTTTTAAGTAATATTGTATATGAGGATGATCAGGGGCTGGAGCACCTCCTGCGTGAAGACAGGCAGAGAACATTGGGGCTCTTCAGCCTGGAGACGAAAACCTGTGTGGAGACCTCAAAGCAGCTTCCAGTGTCTGAAGGGGGCCTATAAGGATGCTGGGGAGGGACTCTTCATTAGGGACTGTAGTGACAGGACAAGGAGTAACTAGTTCAAACTTAAACAGGGGAAGTTTAGATTGGATATAAGGAAGAAATTCTTTACTGTAAGGATGGTGAGGCACTGGAATGGGTTGCCCAGGGAAGTTTTGAATGCTCCACCCCTGGTGGTGTTCAAGGCCAGGTTGGACAGAGCCTTGGATGACATGGTTTAGTGTGAAGTGCCTCGCCTGCCCATGGCAGGGGGGTTGGAACTAGATGATCTTAAGGTCCTTCCCAACCCTAACTATTCTATGATTCTGTCTTACTCAAAAAGACGACATTCAACATGATCAGCAGGTGAGTAACAGTGGGGCTGAGTGCAAAATTGTGATGTGAGGCAAGGCAGGAGGAAATTCCACTTACAAAGAGAAATATATGTATCTTTGGTTTGTGAACAAACAGGATGTAGCAGTTTTAAAATTCTACCTACATATTAATGGCCTAGATGTTTAGATTTGCATAAAGAGCCAGTTTGGGGCAGGGTTTGGAAAGCCTCGTTTTTGAAAAGTTTAAATATCAGAAAATACCTTTCTTTCTACAAACACATACCATACATCCAAACCACAAGAAAATACGTACTCAACCAGTGAAGGAAATCAATTGGGAAGAAAATCTCTATTTTGTTAATGTTGCTTATTGTTTGCTCATGTTTGCTTTTGACCTTGGTGAAAGATAGATACCCTCATGGGCGGGAATGAATGTTGTCAGCACTGGTTTTTATCATCTCGCAAACCCTGTTACTCTGCAGAGTTCATTCTGTATCCATTTTCCATGATTGAATCATGCAAACAGTCCCCTCCCACAACAGGTCTGAACTGTTCATCTGTGGGAATATAAGACGCCACTTTTTTTCTAGACCCGTTTTGTAGCCATCACTTTACGGTATGGTTTCCTCTGCTTTCTCTAACAAACGTAGCTCAAAGTTTCCTTATTCAAAGCTGTGTGGAGTGGCTCCATAAAGAATTATGGATACTATGTGACAGATTGGCAACGAGGCACCCAGGATAATCAGCAACAGAGCTGAAGTACAGTATCATTAATTATGAATTCCTGATTGCAGTTTATCTCCATTGACACATATGTCAGACTGCTGACCACAGCCCTAGCTCATGTGGGGAAACTTTGTAGTGACAGGCAACCAGTACAGTTAGATACAGTCAGCTGTAAAGCAAAAGCTGTACAGCAACAAGTTGTATGGAACTCCACATCATCAGGCACTCCTGCAGCTAGACCATTCTAGAACAGCCTCACTGAGTTTTTTCACTGCACTTATTTATCATATGTAAGAGAAGTTAAAAAAAAAAAAAAAAAAAAAAAAAACAAACGAACAAAAACAAGGCAAACAAGCAACCAGCACAAAATGATTTTGCTAATTCCTTCAGGTTTTCAGTTACTGCTGTTCTCAGAAGGAACACAGAAATCCCAAAGACACCATGGCTTGCCACATTTAATGTAAAGCAAATAATTGCCCTTCAAATAGATTTTCAGGTTACTCTATCTCTACCCATACTGCTTTTCTGTTTTCTTTTTGGAAGGAAGTGGGAGATTTTTTTTTTTTCCTGGAAAACATTTCACAATTTTTAACCTTTCAGCAACCCCTAAGAGTAATAAAATGTTGTTCAGCTCCCAAAGCGCGGGAACAGAGGTGAAAGAAAAGACATTGTCAGACTTGCTTTACTCTACATTCACTGCTTAAGGGAAGCAGGAAGACATTCCTGAATGAGGAAGTAGCATAAACCACACTTGACCCTGTAGAATTCCTCATGACTGGCAGAGAATCCATCTGTTCAGTGTAACACCAACACATTTGTCATTCTGTCAGTTATCACTAGAGAGGTTATTTATTCATGCTTTCATAATCCCCTGCATATACGAAATATTCATCAGTGTGTCTTCAGTAATTAATGTCACATTACCAAAGGGGAAAGCAATTTCTCAGTGGAGGGCAGTTAACTCCCACCTTACACATTACTCCACAAACTCCATGTAGCAAAGACCTAGCAGACATGATTATGCATAAAACCAAAGAGCCTTGACAAATAAGAACAGGATACCTGTCAGCCTTCTTCACTTGGGTTGTCCCTGAGGTGAGTGATGCAGAGTGAATCAGATATATTCCTATTTCCACAGAGAAAATACAGTTCACTGCTTTATTTTTGTGCTCTCAAACACTAGACACAGTTCCAGATTTTAAGCTCACAAAGTTATTTTGTTAGGAACACATGTTTATCTCCATCTCCAGGTTTAACATAAAACACCCGCTGGTCTAATACGGAAGTTCTCTTTCCAGCAGACCATGGTGCAAATATGTGAGTGTACACATTTCACTACGTATGGTGAAAACCTGTACTCAGAACTAGCAGACTACTGCAAAAGATGGTCACCTGCCAAGGGGGGTGGAAGAGTATTTCTAAAAGGAAGCACTAGTGCTTCCCAAAGGAAACACCAAAGCAGAAAGCCTCTTTAAAAGGGACTCTCAAGTAATGCACAAGACTACTGAGTGCAAATCAGCCTTCTTCTGGCCTTACCCAACCTGGAACAGAGCCACAGTGGATAAATTTTATGCATGCAGAACACAAACACTATTAAAATCTGGTATAACATACTGTTCAGCAGCTCTTGCTCTACAAGGCATTGTCTCTGCAATTATAAATGAATACTGGCCAAATACAGCTGGCATTTGGCCTAGGAAGAAGGCATGGGTTCTCTAAGGCAGAGGAATATGTAGGATTCCTTAAAACAATTGGTCACTTACAAATGAGACAACACAAGCCTCAGGGTAGCCATAGAGCTTTTGAGGTCTTAAGTTTTTTCAAAGTGAAAACTAAACAGGGCTGTCTCCACCAGTGACTTCACAATATACTGCAATAGTGATTCCAATGTGTTTCTCTGACTAGGAAAGGGAAAAGATGTACCAAGAGCCCAAGGCAGTAGGAGTTTGAGGGAGAATTTGTACCATTACTACTCTCACATCCTTTTTGGTGTGTTACGGTTGTAATGGTACATACTCTTCCTGTACCACCTTTGGTTCTTCCTGTACCACCTTTGGCACATTACAGTGCAATACAGCAAGGAATGGAGGTGTTCTCAATGATTGTCACAACACAACAGGAGCTCCAAGGAAGAGGTGGGAATGTTTACCACTGGTGGTGTACCACATGAGCAAAACATGCAGGAGGCACTGGGCAGTGTTAGTCTTTCAGTAAGTCTCTGTCATGCGCTAAGCCTGGCTAGATACCAGAGCTTTAACCTGAGATTGTTCTATCTGAATCATGTTTACATTATATTCTTCTGCAGAAAAGGACATTTCTCTGATTTTTTAGTGTTAGCTCAACCTTCCTTTATATGTGTGCAGCTCAGATTATGATGGAATCCTGCCCCCACATGGCACTCTAAGCGTGACTACATTGATTATCCTTAAAACAGATGGTTCTTTGACTGATATTCTTTTCTTAAGCAGAGCTAATGCAGATAAACTGTCCATAGAAAAAAGCTTGAAGTATCCAATGCAAAAGAAATCTTGTGTTAAACATTAGCAGTGGCATCACCATGTATCATTGTCATCCTTTAACGCTGTACTGTTTGACAGTGTAATAAAAATATATTTCAGTGCAAAAAGACAGAAGTTTTAACTCTCCCACTTGCATTTCATAAGTGCAGTCTCACTGAGTGACAAATCAGACCACAGCAAGAAGTAATCATTGGGCTGGCCACAGAGCCATACATTTGAAATCTCTTGACTCTTTTTTAATCGTCATTCTGTTTTCTAAACATATCCAAATACATAGCATTAGAAAGATGTGGAATATTAGAATTACTGTGAAGACATGGAAGACTCTTATAGCAGAACATGAAATTTTTCACAACTACATGCCAAGACATTCAAAAAGAAACCCAAAGAATGAACATGCATTCACTATTGCACCACAGGACTTTAAAAAATACTTAATTGGAGATGCAGATCAGAAACCTGAGAATAGCAGAAACATTACTGAAATCAACTGAAAGAAGAAGAAAATTCAATGGTTATAATAGAAGAAGGATCTTTTCCTAGTTACAGCAGCATAGCTGATAGTTTGATTTCAGAAGTCTGATTGTTTAAGAATAAAAAAGATAATAAAGTCAGTTAATGCTGGTCACGGTTCATTGGCTGCTTTACATATTATAGGAATATTCATCAAAATGCAAATAAAAATTATTTCTCAAAATTAATAAACATTAAAAAGAAGCAAGAAGACAGGGAAAAAAAAAAAAAAAAACAAACCATAAGCCTACAGGATCATTAAGCAATGAGAATACATTAATAGGGACAGATGAAGCTGATGCTGCTGAAGGCATGAAGGAGTTAATGGCTTTAACATTCATGAAATAATTTGGATAACATCCCTGAAACCAGAATACATTTTGATAGGGGAGGGAAACAGGGCAAATGAAACATGAGGCAGTTTTATTATTCCATAACTCACAGAACAGTTCAGTAATTAAAACAATGAAAAGCTGACATTGTCTTGCTTCCAGTAAGAATAAGAAAAACGTGTGCTCCAGATTGGTTCTTTCCAATAGGAAATGTGATACACAGCAGAAACTGGAAAATGACAGTATTGCACTTACAGCTGCTCAGAAATAAAAGGGCTGAGCTGCTGGCTAAAGTAGTTCTTCATGTCCTAGCATGGAGAACAAGATTTCTTGTGTAACTTCTAGATCTTTTGAAAGCTCAGTTATCCAGCTTCCAGGAAATTGGTTAAACAACTAAAACAAAAACAATGACTCTTTGGTAACAGAGACAAGCAGCAGGGATGAGCCACACTCCCTTCAGGCCACCATCAGCCGCGAGAACTGTATCAGAGTAACCACACAAAACCCAGCTGGCAGGATCCACTTATCTCACAAACAACCTTTGACAGAGTCCCTCAGCAAAAGCCTATTGAAAAACCCAAAAAGCCGTAGGATAGAAAGCAAAATACTTGCTCAGAACCAGAAACTGCCAAGGGGATAGAAATTAAAGGAGGAATCACTGGTTTACTGTCACAATGGTTGAATAACAACAGGAATCTGTACAGGACTGTTTCAAAAGCAGTATGACATAAAACATGAAAGTTTGTGATACTTGGCCAACCTGGCTGAGAATACAAAACCAAATGGCTATCTGGAATAGAGTTGCAAGAAACATACAGAAACAGTGGTTTGTGGTTTCATTAGGAAGATTTGACCTTGTCCTGTGCAGGGAAAAACTGTTGGGCTTGACCCTTAAGAGGCACAAGGGACATTGGTCCCTTGGTGTGGAATTAGACCACTCTTGCTGGAGATCCTGAGAGGCTTTCTTCAATGGCCATGGCTAACACGGCTAATTCTGCTTCCAAACTGCAAGCATGCCAGCTCCCTCACAGGTTAATACGCCTTATCTCGTAATAAAGGCAATATGTGATACGGTCTAGTGCGAGGTGTTCCTGCCCATGGCAGGGGAGTTAGAAGTAGATGACCTTAAGGTCCTTTTCAACCCTAACTATTCTATGATTCTATGGTTCAGCTAGGTATAGCTAATTTATCATAATCACAAGGTGAATTGTAGGCAAACATTAGATTTTCTACTTGTGGTTTAAGCCCTGCCACACAGCCCGTTCACCCACACCCCGCCTCACCCCCCCCCCCTTCCTCCCCCACCCCCCCGAGGGATGGGGGGGAGAATAAAGAAGAATACAACTCCCACAGGTTGAGATAAGGACAGTCTATTAACTAAGGGATAA
>WYDI02013619.1:0-45359 GCA_009867235.2 Psittacus erithacus
GTCCCTGCCCATGGCAGGGGGGTTGGAACTAGATGATCTTAAGGTCCTTTCCAACCCTAACTGTTCTATGATTCTGTTCTAATTTGTCTCTGGTCCTGTCCAAATACATATTGTTGCTATGGGCTATGAAATAAGGGGTCATAGGAGGGGTGGTGCACTATAGGAAAATCAACGTAAGTTTGGCTTGCGGAATGGTAACCTCGACCTCAGGCTCTGCTGATGACGCCATAGTGTGAGCATCAACCAAGTCACTGAAAGCCTAACCTAGGACTCGCTTTATGTGTACCTTCCAAAGTAAGAAGGAAACCATTACTGTTTTATCATTATCATAGAGCATCTACAATGAGTATTAAAGGTGCTTGGAAAGTCTAGATATTTTTCTGATTTAGAGGCTGAAATAATCCCTTGACTTAGGACAGGTTTAGGAGAGATGGTGCATATGTAAACTTACTTTGCATCAACACACCACAGCAATTCTACCATGCAGTAATCTTCCCATATTTATTGTTACTGTTGCTATATTTATTTTAAACTGTGAAGTGTTTATTTTGCACTGTAACAACATTTTTATTTTGGCAATGCTTAGACTTGGCCCCTATGCCTTTGAATGCTGAAGGACTATATTTACATTGTGGTTTGGTATCAGATAAATACTTATTTTTTGGTATTATAATGTACTAAATTGTGGACCCAGAAGCATATAATTTATACAATGTTTGGGAAATTAACTGCTATAGACTGTTTTTTCCTGCTGTTTTGGGATCACAGTTGCTAAATTACTTCCTTTCATAAATTCCCATTAGAAAACAATCTGTACAGACTGTATCAACCACAGTATTAACTGACTTCAAATTTGTCCTTCTATACATTAAAGCAGACTCAGTAATCTTTGTACTCATTCAAGAAAATAGAAAACATTCCTTATCAGAAAAAGATAATCAATACAATCACAGCTGTAAGTGAATGTAAATACAATTCAATTTATTTACTATCTGAAAAAGGGTAACAAAAATGCGTAGTATAGTCCACCTGTTTTTCCTTCAAATACTGATAATTTAGTTTAATTTTCTCAACAGTACTGGCATCTGGAAAAGTGTATGGAAGGATACATCTGAATTTTTTGGATACAATGTCTTAAAAAACTTTTTCTTTTTGCAGTCAGTATGTAGTCACTGTAAGCAATGGGTGTTGTCTGAGCTCTTTCATCATAGTAAATGGATCCGAGAAATATTACTGTACCAGAAGTATGTGTGTCGCTTTGGTTTGTGCCACAGAAGAACAGGATCATAGAAGGAGAATTACAGGTAGCTGCAGGAAATACTCTGCAGCAGTAGCTCATCATCTTTCCTGGCCACATGGCCTTATTTTTTCTGACAGGTGCAATGGGTTGTATGCCCAAGTCTTCACTACTCACTTGCAACTGCACCAGGGTATCATACCAGACTAATCAGTAACAACACATATGGAAAGTAATTCACATATGTAGTGCTAGAATTCTATATTGGTTTATTTCTGACTATTCCAAGACACCTTTACTATATAGTTTCTGTGTAATGACACCAAGAAGTGCTCTAGGTATTTTCCTAAAAGGAGAAGACAATTTTGTCACAAATATATTGGCTACAAAGCAGCTCCAAAACAAAGTCGAAGCATATTCTGTACCTAAAATGGAGAACAAATTAGGAGAACTTTGACTAGAGAACTCAATATTATGCAAAAAACCAAAAATGACACATTCCTTTTTTTTTTTTTTTTTTTACTTTTCTGGTATTGCAGAACAGGAAGCTGTTAAAGCTGTAAAGTAATACATTTAAAATCAATCCTATTAAAAATACATTTTAAACTGTAGCTTTCACCGTCAAGGATGCAGAAAAAGAAATAAGTTAGGTCATTCTATACATGAGATTTAGGACAGACAATCTCTCATAAGCACTCCTAGTCTGAGGAGATAACAGTAAAAATTATCAAGGTTTTTTAGTTGTTTATGTGGTTGGATTTCTTTTTGTTCTTGAAAACCTCATGCACCAAAACTTGAACTATTCAGATAAATATCTGAAATAAATGCAATATCTTTATAGAAGGAAACACTTGGTCTTCCTTAATCTGAGATGCTTCAAGTTTTATACAAAATACTTGGTATGTCAGCATTTAATATGCCTTACTGCATAACCTGTTGTACCCACTGAGCTTGTCCAGTGGTCAAAAGAACACACCACCACCTTCTGCACAAAATAAAGACAAAGCTGTAGGTGCATACAGAGCAAAGATGATCATACATGCTAACAGATTAACAAACAGCTAATACAAGGCCAGTGTTCCTGCATTAGATACAGGCTTGGCTGTCACTGTCCCAAAAAACATCTCCCTCTAAGTCCAAACTCCAGTCCGTTCATAAGTTATGTTTGTTTCTCTTGTTTCTGGTACCTATCATTGTTCTGTATACACCATTAAAACATTTTTAAGTGCAACTTTTTCTGCATTTTTAAACTATTCCTCCCATAAAATGACATGGAAACAATAGTAAAATCACATTGACATTGATTTTATTGGTCGTACTTTACTACCTATGACTGAAAAATTCTGCATTGAAACAGTGTAAGAGAGGGCTAAAGGAAGGTAAGGTGTACGCTATTCTGTCATCAAGAGGCTAACATAGAATATCAACAGAGAATCAGAAAAAAATACGATACCTCAACTGAGCAGTTGAAAATACTGCATTTACATTTTCATGGAAAACAGCATCTGTTCCTGTGGTGCATAAGAACGGTGGCTGATTTTGAGAAGTGTGTTAAAGCATGCTATTGAGAGTCCACTATTCCTGTAAAAGCAATTGGTAAAGGTGAACTGATTTTCAGAGTTGTGATCAAATGTTACTGCACTATATTCCTAGCTGTGTCACAAGCTCGTCTTTGATTTTTGACCTGTAACAATTGTTTTATTATTATTTTTGTTAAGAAAAATCTTTGCTAATGCAAACCTTGTGATGGCTCACATCTGTCAGTAAAACAGAACTCCAAATCAAATTAATTGAAAGCAAGATTTTACATTACAAATGCAATCATAGAAGAGCTGAATAGCAAGATGCTTTGAAAGTAACTTGAATTTGTTCCAACTCCTCTCAAGAGCAAGGAAAATTTGTTCCCGCTTCTCCTTTCCTGCTTCTATTTTTAGAACTAGAATGAAAAAAGACACTATCTGGCAGCTTGGTCTCCATTTAAATCAAGGAATATAAGGTTCAGATGGAATTGAATGGCTATAAATGACATTTCTGTTCCATTTTCATTCCCTTTTTAATTCAGATTTCAAGAACATCAGCTACCTGTTCTGTGACTGTGCTAGACAAGCAACAACTTGTAGTATTTTAAGAAACAAACCGTATCTATGACAGTATAAGCACAGAGATAAAAGGTCTTTAAAATTGACTGTTTCTGCAGCTCAGGCACCACAGAAATGGTGCGCAGCCTGTGTTAACTCAACATGAGTTAACTTTGTAACTTTAACACTTTAACACTCAAACCTTGAGGATATCCTTCATGAATGCAGACAAATGCAAATTATAAAATCTGGCCCCATGTAGCAGGTGAAAAAAATAGCATAACTTGTGAATGCTAATGAGCTGCTGATAATTTTTGTATGTTTGTGTGGGGCAACTCTCTACAATTTTGATCCCTTGGTCACAAGCCAGCTGTTTGATAGCTGCAGCTGTGAAGTTTGATAAGACCTGGGCTAAACACAAGCAGCATGTCCTGAATCTTCCAGCTAATAATGAGACGTGAGGCAGACCTGGTGATCAGGATGATGTCAGCTAGTGCGCACATAGGCTATTTACATGGGGAAAACCTAGCAGCACTGGGGTTCCGGAAAGATGAGGTGGTGCCAAAGGAAGGGCTCCTTGGGCATCCCTTGCCTGAGACAGGCAACTGCAGCAGCAGCCCAGC
The DNA here is from genome assembly GCA_009867235.2 of Psittacus erithacus. Lineage (NCBI taxonomy): Eukaryota > Metazoa > Chordata > Aves > Psittaciformes > Psittacidae > Psittacus > Psittacus erithacus. The sequence goes on from WYDI02013619.1 coordinate 3,939, forward strand.
ATGAACTGGCACAACTTTCTGCCCCAGCTTCCCAGGCCAACAGCAATCTCCCTGCTGCACAGCAAACCTAATGCTGGGGATGGGGAGCCACAGAGGGGCTGCACGGAATAAGCAAGTAGGCTAAAAGTTTCTAATGTCAGTTTTTAATTTAACTCCAATATCCAGATTAACTAGGGGCTTTTGTTTACCTGTGGTACATACGGAAGTGATGCCTAATTGCTGAGGGGATGTGATATTTTTGTATGCTTTCTGTCACAATGTGGATTATAGGGTCAGTATAAGGCACAGTACTGTATGTTCTCCCTCTGCTCCCCTGAGCTATGTTCAAATCTTGTATGACAAGGTCTTTACTGTACATTTGATGCCTTTTATGGCAATAAAGAAAATATGTGCTACTCATATTACTGCATTTCAAGATCCAATAGCATGAATAGTGTTCTGTGTTGCCTAACAAATATGTGATTATAATTTGAAATAGTAACTATTATAAGTATTCTCTAGTTTAAGGCCTAGTATTTCAAAACATTAATTCACATGAGTAAACCATAATGGAACGTCAGTTAAGCAAGCAAAAATAATTAAAAAAACATTATTTCTATTTGGTGTTAAGGTTTTCTCTGTTGACAACTTGTTGCAATCTAATTTGCTTACTTTATGTGCATGTAAGAAATTATGATAAATATATTTCAGTATAAATTTAAATATGCTCAGTAGTGTTTTTACAAAAATCCACATGATCTGTGTCTGCTCAGTATTTAACAAATTGTCACAGTTCATTTTATCAGGTGATCCTGGAAAAGCAACACTGGATGACACCTCCAACAGTCATTTTTTAAAATAAAAATCCTTGTAATAAGCACAAACTTAATGCCTTTATATTTGCTATATCTGGACCAGGCCACTGTTCAGAAAGCCTCTCTGCATATGAAAACCAGTTAAGTAAGTGTTTGAATGATATCCTGACTCAAGGCTAAAATCTCTTAATTATTTATACCCCGTAGCAGAAAGAATCGTACTTGTCCTCTGCTGTCAAATCAATCTCCGACAGTCCTGACCAGGCAAAAACTATCTTGAAGAACCATGAGCCCTGCTCACTTCTTGCTGTATTAAAATAATAGACTATAAATCTGGTATTTATCTCCTGGATATTTCCATGGGGTTTTCCCACATCTCAGTCTTAACAATGCTCTTCCAAACTTTTCAATCATCTTCAGTAGATGCACCCTTTACCAGCTTTCTCAAGGAATGAGAGCAGCTCTCCTTGTCTATTACCCATCACTTAGCTGGAGATTCAACCTTTTCCACATTTTCTGTCTCAACTGATGTAAGGTTGTAACAAAGTTACTCAAAATTTCTTCCCTTTTTAAAAATACTCTTAAATAACTGGATGCTATTCTTGTTATTTGTAGTAATTCGGTAGACAAGTAGGAGAATCAGTGTATTCTAATATTTTATTGATTTGCATTGGGCTATACCTTCCTTTACAAAAACTGAAAGAGGAATTATTTGTTGTTTTTTGTTTTGTTTTTTTTTTTTTTTCTTAAAATTTATCTAAATATAGGCAAGGAAGATTCTTAGCAAACCAAATACTTATAATACAAGTTCATTTGATATAGTTTTATTAAAAAATTTAAAAGTACTTCCATCCTTAAGCTTAGTAAATTCAGACAGGAAACTGCATTGACAGGGAGCTATAAAAATGGCACATGTTGCAACTGAAAATCAGTGCACACATCAACTCTTTCAACTATGATCATGTTAGGAGGGAAAGCCCTGAATAGCTGAAAAATTACATCAGTGCTTTAACAAGGACTTATGTGACATGTGGAATGCAGAAAAATCAGACTGGAAAATGACTGATAAACAGATCTACGCTGAGTTTCTACTGGAATTCAAATCTGTGGCTGTATCATGGAACAAAAGAATTCAGATTTGCCAGTCCAGAGTTTCTTGTTATACATCAGATGTCTACCAGCATAAGGCAAAAACCTAGAGAAACACTTACGTGCTCCATTTGTGTGTCTGTACACAGACTGTATCTGTTCCACATCTCTGAAGCCCCTGAAGATGCAGAAGGTTTATTTTGGCATTTCTAAACCTTCCTTTCATTGCTGGGAATTTACTGAAATTTGGCCAGTGATAACGGCACGTTCAAGAGAGAACTGTATAAACAGATTGGTTAACAGTAAGAAGCCAGTGTTAGAAGTGCAAGGGGTTTTTAACAGCTACTTCTGAGGGAGGAGATGTGTTAGCCACAACCCCACAGGATAACCTTAAAGGAGTTTTCCAACCTTAATGATTCCATGATTCTATGTAAGAATAATTTGCTCTTTTCATAACAACCTTGGAGCTCTGGGCACATACAATCACAAACCATGCTATGCTTATGAGGTACCAATCCTCTCAACATCAGAGACTATGTATACATAAACTTCAGGATCAGGACATAAAGATCAGGACTATATGTTTAAAGCGAACCTCCATTCTTTAACTTCAGATTGCTTTTGTTACATTGCAGGGTATAAGAACATGGATGTCCCATCCCTGGAAGCGTTCAAGGTCAGACTGGATAGAGCTTTGAGCAACCTAGTCTAGCGGAGAGTGTCCCTGTCATGGCAGGGGGGTTGGAACCAGATGATCTTTAAATTGCCTTCCAACCCAAACCTTTCTATGATTCTATGGCCTCTATTTCTCTTTTGGGACATGCCAACACATTTCTGAAGTTCAGAAATAATCATAATATCTGGTTCTGTTAATAACAATCTCTTGCAAAGAGGGTAAGAAAATGAAGTTGATATATCAGCTTACAACCCCTCCTTTCCCCCCACGTCTCTAACTTAGTGCTTTAGTTGTGTGTCATCTTCTAAATACAAGAGAAAATTTACACAAAGCGTGGGGCTAACCTAACTTCCCATGGGGACTTATGCAGGCAGCAGCTGATAGGACCTTACCCCTTATCTATGGAGTAGATGGGAACAGTGACTGCTTTTAACTTTTACCTTTTGCTTTTACCCTACTCATATTTTAAAACATTCCATCTGTACGCAACTATGTTCAATAATTCTGACAATGCAACTAGTGGATCTTTCCACTACATCAATACTGTGATAAAATAGGCATCTTTTTATATTAATATTTTGAGTCAAGATTTGCTCCATTGGCTGTATTTTCTCTCTATAAAATCAGCAGAGGTTTATCAAAGATGTAATAGAAGATAACCTTGGTTAAAGCTGAGTGCTCTGTGAATACCCTATCTATATTATATTTGTGAGCCAATAAACAAAAACAAACAAAAAAACCCCCCAAAACCCAAAAAACAAAAACCAAACCAAAAGAAACAGAAACACCTACTGCAAACATCACTATTTATTCAAAATATGACCATTACTTGCTGTCAGTGTAATGGTTTGAACCTCTACAACCTTCTGTACTTAGCCAATTAAGTGGAAAGCTTTACTTGTGCCAAGGTAAAAATGCACTAAACCCAATTATCTTACATGTTAACACACATTTGCTTATATTAGCAAGGACAGAATCAAACTCTTGGTCTGATACCTAGTGACAACAATTATTACATTGTCACTGATTTCAAGTTACTTATTTTTTTTAACAACTCTAGAGAAGAACACTCTTTCATTCTCTTTTCTAATACCGAAATTTGGAAAGTTATTTCTTGACATGTAAAGTACAACTGCAATGCTCTTAAATGACTCATACCATTTTAGACTGACCTGTAATCATATGCAACAGCTTCCAGATAAGATGGATTTTTATGAAATCTAACTTATTAGCCCAAAGTAAGGAACTAATTATTCAGATGAGCTTACAGGGAGGTGGTACTTGTCTGTACTCAGGTAGGCAACACCTTTTTTCTTCACTTCAGAACGTTATCAGCAAAATGAACTTTCATAACAGCTCAAAGAAATATATTTTTAGCAAGAAATGTATTGAGATACCATACAACCCTTTATAAAACCAGGTAAGCCCAAAAACACACTACGAAAAGAGAGGAACTGTTTATCTTCTCAAACCACACTAAGAGTAGATATTTCTCTATGGAAACTGGGAGATGCAGATTGCTGTTCCAAAGAATTAGAAATGAGAAACATGGACAACTTACATACAGCTTACATGGATATTGACTGAAGAACTTGGTAATTACTGAAAAATATTTCATGGACTGTCTCTCCTAGATATATGTTAGAGATATATTTATGCTTACCTGTCTTCTACTGTCTAGTACCTGCCTCTAAATGCTGCCACCAGATAGACAAGTTACAATATTGTGCTAGGGCTGGGTAGGCCAGGCTATTGCTACTTTGCCCATATTTTGGTAATATCTTTCATATTTTTGCTAGCAGACTCTTGGGATATTTGATTTTATACTAGCAATTTTTTAATAATTTATTCATGAATTAAACCACTAACTACAGAGAGGCTGCTTAGATTAGATGCAGTGACCCGAACAGTTTAAGTGTTCTTATTAAGATTTTACATACATTTGCACATCTTTAGGGAATCATAGGATTCTTTTTCCAAAAGATAACTTAGGCTGAAAAAGTCAAAGCATTCATCTCACTATGGACAATCTGCATCTTGTTTATGGGGAATGTTGTCTAGTGCTCCCTAAAATCCGGTGCTGCTGAAGGTCATCTCTTATATTTTGTTATAAATTTACCATCATAGCTGTAGTGACAGACAGGGGGGCTTCAGGTGAGCTGAGTTTTAAAAGAAAGTATTCCAAATTATAAGCAATTCTTTGAGGGATTTTCAAAAATTACAGTAGAAATAACCTTTTCAGATATACTTTGAGGGTTTTATTATTCTTGTGAGATTGTAAGATATCAAGGAATAATAAATTGCTTTTACTGTAAATGTTTTAGAATTACTTAGGTCTGTTCGAGTGTACCATAGAGATTCATGCATATTTTGCATGACAAGTTGTAGATAAATCCACAATTCAAGTATTATGTACCTCATATTCATAAAACAAGATTTTATAAATGCCTAAATTTCTAAAATTTCAGGCCACTGTCTGCAGATTATATCTGCATTCTTACAGTAGATTTTCTGAGTATCTTATCTCTGGAAGAGTTTGCAGAAACGAGTATTATAACTTCCTTGTGCTGCTGTGACAACTGAGAGGACACGAGATTCATTCTGCCTCCCATCTCTCACAACATAAAGCACAAACCAGGTAAACCACATCATCTCCATTCTAAGTATCTCCATAGATACTTAGAAAAAGCTGGCAGAAATTTTTAGAACATTATTCCCTCCCACCTGTACATTTAGTTCAGTCATTCATTCCTTCTGAATTCTCCTTCCCCAGGGCAGCCAAGTGCATAAGTATTTCTGGTACTGATGGAAATAATCATATGCAGTATCACTTCTTTCCCACATGGGAAGTACACTTACTCTCTAATGGGGAACTGAAACAAGATTGTCACCATTCTGACTAATAGCAACATAGAACAAATAGGAAACACTTCAAGGGAACTAAAAATAAAAATATCATATGCAAATATATAAGAAGCTTTCATATTACAAAAGAATACCTGTAAGTAATAATACTTTACTGACATTCACAAGCAGGAAGGGAGTCAAAATTAGTTGGATTAGGAAACACCTGTCAAAAATTTTTCATTAAATTGCACTTAATGCAAGTAATTATGTATGGCAACTATAACTATGAGCTGTGCTTGTGTTTTATATGCAGAATCTATGTTTGGTAACATAGGTGACAATAACTATTAGTGATTTTTTTCACAGGAATTAATGGTTGAAACAACAGTGACTCATGCTGGAAGTCCAAAATACGCAATACTTCCTGCATCCACTCGTTATTTCAGCATGAGTTACTATCCCACTCACCTACTGTACAGCAATGTTGTCACAGGGCTTCTCAGGTTAGAAACTGGGTGCTTCACATCTTCCAGTTTAGTACTATTACAGAAGATTGCTGACAAAAAGAAATTCCTAATTTAAGGAAGAATTAAAAAAAAACTTAAACAAAATCTTGATGTCTTGATTGTTCACAGCATATAAACAATTCCCACTTACAGACATAACATATAGGAAAAGGAATGGGCAAAGCAAAAAGTTGCAAGTGCCATTTTTCTCTTCTTTTTTCATAGGTATCGCGGTAGAAAAAAAAGCTCATCTATTCTGACAGTTGTGTCATGCCAGTGAAGATCACCATTATATCACAAACCAAACCCCTTTCGTATACATAGCGATATTTGTTTACTGTACATAAGCATTACACAACAGAGCAAGTGTTTGTACAACGCAAAAGTCACTGTGCTTAGTGCTTATCTGAAACCAGGATAGGACCCAAGTATGATACCCAACAGTGAAGGTGTTTAAATTCCAACGCTGAACTTTATATCCCACTTTCTGTAAATGAAAATCTGCGTTCGAGTTTTGGCAGTCTGACTCAAGATCTTGTTTCTGAAATCACAGACTTTAATGGAAACATAAAGTTGATACACAAAACAACATCTGAAAACAGCTAAAATGGATTGTAAATGACAGGAGCAAGCTTTGGTAGAACTGGATTATTTAGAATAACCATCACAATGCTAACAACTGGTCACTCAGGATTACGTCCCAACATTTGCAGCGAACAGTTACCTTTAACAATATTAGATTACAAATAAAGACAAAAGTAGAGCTGATCATTTACTCTTCTGTATAGAACATGACCCACAGCCTGATAATTCTCCTAAATACCGTCAATGTTGTAAGCAACATTTTTATACTTCACCTTAATAGATTCTGATGACATTTTCCTTGTATAGTTAAATTAACCATAGATTTTTACACCAATTTGGCTGTGCAAGTGTTGTTAACTCATGACTTTCAAGGTAATAGGCTTATTTAAAGTTGTCATGGCAGTGTCTTGTGCATGGCAGTGTATCCAATTTGGAGCTGAGAACAGAACCCCAACCCTCTGAACATGACTGCAAACAAAATCTGTTTACTTGAATTCAATCTAAAAATCCTGTACAGACTATTTTGAACTCATAAGAGGAATTATGATTGTATAAGATTGTACATTGACATTAGTAAGATGAAGGAAATAAAAAGTAAATTGTCTCAGGTGAACACTCAATTGCCATCAGTCTATATAGCTTATCTTGTATCAAATTTATCTCCATTGTGCTAAAGGTAAGAGAAGTTAAGACTAATAAAACAAATTTTCATTAAGACAAAACAATACATTTTACAAGACTTCAAATGTTGGCTCTCAAGTCCTCTATTGAGTTACTTCATGTTTGCTTCCAAACCAAGACAGAGGCTTCGTTACACTTCTCATTTGATAGCAAGCTCAGTAATTTGGGAGCCTATTTCCCCCCTCCTTTCCATGTATTGTTTGTGCTTCCTGCTTAGATCAAGTGGTCATATGCTATATGCTTACAGTCACTGTAACAGTAGCAGTTCATTTCCCCATCCAAGAAAGCTGTAACAGAGGATGGTGAGTCTAAAAAACAGTGAGAATGTAATGTGAAGCCATTTCCAGTAAGAAGTTGCCAAATGGAACCATTTGCAAAATGGCAATCTAGAAAGAAGTACTCAAACTACAACTCTTAACCCACTTGATATGTTTTCTGAATGGGGAAATCACCAATTATAGTCTTCAGCATGAATAACACACTTCAGAAACTACCAATAAAAGGTTTTGCCAATTTAAAAGTTGGTTGCTAATTGTACAAAGAACGAGCCAATGGACTTTCCATTCTTTGCATCTTTGTTCCCCTCAGGAGTCCATTACCTTTCACAAAGAAAATTTTAGCTATCAAACTTGTCCATAAATTTTGCCGCTGAGTGTGAAACCATCCAGTTAGCATATACACTATCATTTGCATATCTTGAAAACACAGAGTTAGTGCCATCGAATCTTGTGAGTGGAACGGGGCTCTCCTCAGGCCAGTTCGGGTATGACATGCCTAAAAATGAAAACAGATAATTTTTTCTGCACTGAAGAACCATAACTTCATGTGCAGACAGTAAGGCCCTTGGCAAAACTCCCTTCAATATTTTAAGCCAGTCCACTGGATTTTGTCCCAAATCAACTCATATAAATGATGTTTCAAAATCCCTGAAGCACAAATTCGAACGTAAGAAAAAATCCTGAAAAAATAAAGTGCTTACTTGATAAAAAATTGTGTGCATGCATGCACATGTACATAATGAAAAGCTAGTAATTTCTCTTCCAATAAGCCTCCAACTTTCCATTATTTTTTTTTTTTTAACAATCATGTAGCAATATACTGCTTTGCAAGATGAACTTCTTGCTGTACAGGAAGTGCTCCAAGAATTAAAAAACGTATCTGGGACAGGATCCAAAGTCTATTCCAATGGCTGAGAGTATTTCTATTTACTTAAATGGGCACCTTTCCTTTGGCTTCAGTGAAGTTTTGGGGACACTCTCATCCCCTCACCAGGGATCCCCTGCTTAATTTTAGGAAATCCCAGTAGCATAGCCGAGTAAAGTTCAACAAAGTCCTGAGCACTCTTGTCTTGACTCAGCTTTTAAATCTGTATTTCAGGCATGTAACTACTTGCATTGAGCCCAGTAACTCCTTCTCAGTTTAAGCACGAGTGATCACCAACATGGAAACAAAGTGCTTAGCACCATGTTGATCCAGCTGTACAAGCAGAGAACCACACCAGGGTCAAAATTTTCAAAAACAGGTATCTGATTTTGTTGTTTATTAAGCATTCAGCATTTGCCATCGGACTTGGTGGCAACTCTTCCTGTTACTGCGTTATTTTAACAATCTGGCCACTAAGCGCCCCAAAGTGAACGTGAGTTGGGGGAACCTACTAAAAAAAAATTAAAACTAAGGTATAGATCAAAACCAGACCCAAAGCCATGTATTAATGGCAACTTTAAAGCCAAAAGATCCAACTTTTTGAAAGTCATACTGCTTGAAGAATGAAAAAAATATCTGTGATGTTATTAAGTATCTAACATGTAGAGTATTTAATCAGGAGACAAAATGTAGGAGTTTTGGCAAGAACCATTTTTACTGTCCGTCTCACCATCACAATATGAAAGCATATGTTCTTTTTAAAAACACTTACTACATCATTCAATCAAGGTTTAGTACTGACATTTTCATAATAAATCAAAGGACGTGAAAACAGCCGAGTGTATTTTCAAAATGCCCATTGTTAATTCAATATTCAAAGGACTTTACATGTCAATTTAGTCTGTATATAATACTTACATACAGTATTTCTACTTTCTGTATATAGTACTCTGATTTCATTCTATGGTACATTAAATAGACATTTCAGCTTATGGATCCAGAACACGTTAACAGCAGCTGAAATTTAGAAATCCATCTTGACAAATGAAAAATGTTGCAGATGGGTCTTATAACTGAGCTATGGCAAACCCCAGTATTTTAAAAAAAATCATCTATTGCTTAAATTAAGACGTGCAGAATCTAACATATCTCAAATGTTCCTAGCCTCCCTCAATAGGATAGTTGAATTAGATACTCATTAGCATTTTATATTTCCCCTGAGATTACGTCCCTGATCTTTTTTCTTTTACTGTATGATATCTAGTCATTTTACTTATTTTCGCATCCTTTTAAAAATGTTCATTTTAAACACAGCTGCAAAATGACTAAAGGATGATCCTGATGCAAACTTTGACATTTACCAAAATTAAAAACAAACAAAAGAACCCAAAAGAAGCTTCCAAGCAAATTTTGACTGGCTCCATTCAAACAAGAAACACTGTAATGGGGTTACAGAGTCTGAGAACAGTGCAGAAGAAAATTTTTTTTTTTTTTTGTGTTGCTAGAATCTAGTAAATGCATGTGAAATTCTACCATAGAGTTTGTTTTCAATCCATGTGGAAGGGAGGGTTCGAGGGAGGGGAGCATTATTACAGTCCACGAGAGGTGTCTCCTCTTCTGAGAGCCCATCATCATAAAGTAAGGAATCAGAAGGTGTGGAAGCTGCAAGATCTAAGTAGTCCTAAGAAGTGAACACAGAAAAAGGTAGGTTAACATACGTGGCAGTATTGCTGGTTGGGTATAAAGGTTATTATGTGCATCTGGTACTTTTAACACAAGTAAATACAGACCTCACCACTTTGTCTTTTGATAGTACCTCTGGCACCTGAATAGACTTTCCCTTTCTGCAACCATAGGATCTTTGGAAGTATCTGATTTGCCAGAACGCTAGACATGCTGGAAACATATTAATACTTCCCTTACTTAAATTTGCACATCAGTAAAATAAGAAGCTAAAGTGCTGTGCTAACTGATTTGGTTGACCTTCTGTTTGTTATGCCTAGTACATATGCATGCCTGAAATATAGAGATACATATGTGTGATTAAAGGAGAAGGTACTCAGATCTCATCATTTTTACAAAAGCTATTACATAATCATGTATAAAATTAGCTGTGTAAATATTGCCAAATAAAACTTCTGATGCCGTTGTTCTAAAACTAAATATTTAGGTCAACCACATGAATTCGTAGGTTTTCAGCAATGCTGCTGAATTGCTTTGATGCAAAAACCAAATGTGAAGCATTTTTAACTCATTTAAACACTTTTTCCTTTAAAATGGCTTTCCCTTGGAAACTGACCAAAATAAAACTTTAACAAGTTAAAGTTACCCAATTTTATAAACTGAAGAATCTTCAGGGTTTTTCATTCAGAAAGGCATGAAGAGTGACTGATTTTTCAAGCTCTATTTTGGACTAGCTTTGTTTTAATTATGGTGAGAATTTCAGAAAACTCACCAAGCTCTGTATTACAAGTCTGTCACTGGTCACGCAGATCATTTGCATACTCGTTCTCAGCAGCTATAAGCTAGCGCTACAAGTCAGAGTGATTTAATGTACACAGCCTAGACCTTTCACTCTGCCATTTTTAAATCAGAGCATTTTTACATTCACATCCTGAGCAAAAGTGTTCCCATTTGTTTATTGGTCCTTTTTGCACCCAATGTAAATGCCATCACATTTTCAAATCTGATATTTCCTGGTTTTCATTTGTAACTGCCCCCCTTCCCGTAACTACTAGATTTAAAAAAAATAAAAATGTGTTTATGTGCAAGTAGGTATGTATGTATTTTATAAATATATGCAACTTGAACTTATTTTTAGACCTCAGCATTCATTCATTCAAAGAAAGTCTATATAGGATTACAATAGTTTTAAAGGAACTCAGATGGGTGGAATCATACAGCTTTTGTATCTCTGTTGCTATCATCATATAATTAAATCAAGCTCGAGGAAATACTGCATTCTTCTAGTTCTAGGCTTCCTACAGTTATTTAAGAGTGCTAAAGTGATTAAGAATAACTCATCTGCATTTTAAGGCTGAAGTTACCAAAGCCACTATATAAAGTAGTACTGCTCTCAAAAAGCTGGATGCATTGGAAGAAACTAGGTATGTGCTTCAAAGATTAATGAAAAGTAAATCACTTAGCTTTAAAAAAAAAGCCCACAAAAATTATTTCTATATATTCAAGCTCAGATGATCACAAAAACTTTCAAAACCTCAAGCCTTTCCACACTTACCCTACTCTTCACCATCATTTTCTCTAGTTCCTTGCTGATCTCAGCGAATGTCGGCCTTTTATCAGGTTCTTGCTTCCAACAGCGTAACATTAGGTTGTACCTGTGACGCATCACAAAGTGAAAAAAACCCAAACTGTTATTCTTAGAAGTGGGTCATGCTTCTGCTCAAATAATTTAGAGTACTGAAGTTGAACTGTGGTATGAAGGCTATCCACAAGTACATCAGTATTTGTTGTGTCTTCTGTCAAACATTCCCTTGAATCAAAAACTGACATTCACAAGAATGGGCTTTTATTATCCTGAGTCCCCATGAGTTTAAATGATGATGCACTTGGGCTGTCCTTGAAGGACTGCAGTCTTAAGATTTCTTTCACTATTTCACTTCCTCAAAGGACCACCTCATGTGTAGACAGTGTTCCAGATTCCCAACTGATTTCTTTTCCATGTGACTTTGAAAAAATTTGTATATCATCACTGATGTGCATACCTCAAACCTGAAAAACTCTGCTGTTATATCAGAAAGTAGAATTTTGTACTTCATCTGTTTAAATTCTGGAAAGTCTCTGTAAACTTTTCTTCAAAGCAAAGACAAACCTAAGACTATTTGCACAAATTAACATTATTTTGATTACTGTTCTTATTGTTATTTTGATTATATTTATTCTTATTCTATCTTCAACTACCTTCTACAGCATACAGTGTGGAAACTGAAGGAAGCAGAATTAAAGTCTTGCAGTTCAGTGACTATAAGACAGCCATTGGCCAAGTTCTGGATGTGTCATTCTCCAACCTCTGCGATTCATATTACTTTGCCTAGCTCGAGTGTTTTCTGGACTAAGTCACCAAATTGCTCTAACTGCGTACAAGAGCTACAGCAAGCTATTGAAAAGCATTGCATTTTTTGCCCTCATCCATGATCTCTTTCTCACTTGACTGGGTAAATCAGAGAACACTAAGAAAAATGGTCCTTAAAGTGGGCTCTCAAAGGCTGTCAGAAAAAATTCTGAGTAAAACAGAAAATATCTCAACCAGTCAGAAAACCATGATGTGGCTTGAATAAAAAAAAAAACTCAATCATGGTCAGCTTGCCTAACCTAATAATTATCAATAATGCAATATATTTTTGAGGAATGAAGTCTTATTCCCTATTGAAATGAAATAAGCAAAAAAAAAAACTAAGTATTTGTTAGAGGATGTTTGCCAGTGACACTTGTAAACTTCTACCCTGCCTAAATTCAGAAACCCTTAATGTTTTTTCTCTATATATATTATTAAAAAAGATAGTAACTAAATTATTTATACTGCATTCTCTCAACCCAGATATGGCCAAAGCATCTTCCATGTAGGAAAGTCAGTCAAGAGATATCACAGTGGTTATAGCCTGGTAACTCTCTAAAAACAAAGTGACTGTGACCAGATTTGCAGACTGAACATAAAATCATGCTTCACCTCCAGATGCTATGGAGCAACCACAGAGAGATGATATTTCATGTTGAGTGTTTTAGTAAATCAGCCAAAAGAACTGTCTCCAAAAAGAAAAGAAATTGCCATGGGCTTATCAAATCACCAAAAATTTGTGTCTTTCAGGGTATAGATTTCTTGGTCAAGTTATCATTTCTTCTATGCAATATCAGGATAGCTAATAGACAAGGACTGTGGATGGACCAACTATCGCATTTGTAGAAAAGCAGTGAAACATCTTCTTGAATATTTCAGCTACCAGTGCTTTATGAAATTCTTCTCCTCCCCCTCTCTCAAAAGTTTTGAATATTCAAACTCTTTTAATTGTTTGGAAAGTGTGTTATTCAAATACAAATATTTTTGATGTAGCTGCAAGCATTCTGTTGGCAATTCTTTTCCTGCACTTTATTGTACACTAATTTCATTACATTCTTGTGAGGACTACAAATTTTGATTACACCTCTGAGATATAAAGAATAGTATGTATTTAAACTTTTTTTAAAAAATGTATTTATTGAGGAGATGTTTATGAATCTAATCTGATCAAGAGCTACTTACATTTCTTCACTGCAGTTTTCTGGTCTCTCCATTCTATAGCCTGTTTTTAGGAGGTTAAAGAGTCTTTCAGGAGCAATACCCGGGTAGGGATTGCCTCCCAGAGTTACTATTTCCCATAGCAGAACTCCAAATGACCATCTGAAAAAGAAGAAATTAGCTTTTATTTAGAGCAGTATATTTCAAGAGCTTAGTGTAACTTTCACCCAACAAATCTTCAGTGTTTTAAGAACCCAAATTCAAGACACTGCTGAGCTAGAGGGGCTGTACAGATGCACACGAGGCCATCTCTGTTCCCAAATATTACTCATTAAAAAGGCTAGCAATCAAGACAGTAGAGATAAGGGATACCCCTCTTTTCTCCATTGACAAAAGCTAACTGTATCCTGGGAAGGCCCATCTTTTCTAGACAGCAGAAAAAGAAAGTCCCTCTCATGGCTGTCCAGTCCAAAGGCTGTTTCTCTTCCGTAAAGTGCTCCGGGAGGTACCTCCCTTGACAGCAAAGGGAGTCTGACCTCCCTAATTGGCTCTTATAATCCTTTTAAGAAATAAGTGCCCAAATTTACACAGTCTGGATACACCAGTTACCAAGGAACTGGTTTGTTGTCTTGACTATGAGGTTGAGCTTCTCTGTAGGTTCATTTCAACCATAATCAGCACCTTTGATTTCAGCTGCTCTTTAGGCCATTTCAGTGGTTCAGGACTTAATTTTCTTCCCAGAATTGATGAAGAAGAGGAAATAATTTATTCTGCAAATACCAAATGCCTAAAATATAGTTTAACGTAGAACAGAAGACACTGATTTCTGAAATGAACAGAAGAAATAAAGACATGTTTTTAACCTACATTATTGATGAGCTCAAACAAAAAGACCTTACTCAATGGGTTGGAAATATTTAGATAGATTAAATTAGTCTGGGTTTGGAGGGCAGGCCAGGAGAAGAGATGCAAAAATATTTTTCTTTCTTTAGTGGAAGGCTTTTTTGAGACACAAGCTACAAATTACTCCAAATCTGCTCAACTGACAGAACTGCCAAAATCTGGATGTTCAAAATTAAAGAAACTAGATAGCACTGTTTCACTCAAACAGAATATACCATGGGATGCACCTGCAAGCAAAATTATATGCAGTTCATGACAAATTATATCTTTTGTGTTCTCATCATTGGGTAATTCCTGTGAAAACTCCACTTTTAAGAAGATATTAGGAAGTGTTACACACCAACCAAACCAAACACCAGTGTGTAATTCCCTTTGAAAATTCCATCTCAAAAAGTTAGCCACAAACCTCATCTCCTGTCTGACTACATTCCACTTGTGCTTCTCGCATTTTAAAGAACAATGGTAACCCCAAAAGTACAGCAATAAAACTTCCAAAATGGCCAGAGAAGCCAGTGAGTCTTACTCAGTCTCAAGTAGTATGCTGCCAGTTTTCTCGCTAATGCCATTGACTTAATTAATTTTTAATCACTCTGCACATTCTTGAAAGCTAATGAATATTTATAGCATTTTCATATACTTTATTAATATGCCTTCTCATACCCTTTTGAAGCCAGTTATGCTCTGCCGTCAGGTTATAATTCTGTCCATGATTAATTCAAGTAAACCTTGTAACATGGCAGGTTTTATTTTTAAAATACTCCTCTTCTGTTTAAGAGGAACTTTATGGAATATGGAAGGATGGATCAGATGAATAATCTCTTCATTAAAGGTGTTTAGTGAAACAACATATTAGAATAGAATCCTGCAGAATGCTGCAACGCTTCCAAATTCATTATACAAACTAAGAACTATGGGGGGAGGAATGGGAGATGAAAAATTTCTCATTGTGCTATGTATTTTGCTCAATAGAAATGTGATAAAAAAAGGTAGGAAAGAAAAATATGTGAAAAGGAAGACAGTAGGCTAGCTTTCCACTGATGTCATCAACCTCTGAAGCAAAAATGGGATTTTGTAAATGCTGGCAAGTGGTATCACTATTAGGCACTGCTAACCACTAACTATATAGAAAGGCTTTAGAAGGAAGAGGCTGGAAAATGGAAACTGAGAGCATCAGAAAAAAAGATCATATTGGAATTGTTGTATATTTCTATATACATCCTCCTAAAATATAACTGCAGCACTATAAAAAAGCAAAGAATATTCATAAAATAATATTTTCAGTGACTTTAATTATCTAATATAACAATCAGTGCTGCAAAAAAAAGTATTTCATTTACCAGTTTGCTGCTGTTTGAATGGCATTCATGAAACCTAGCGCTGCAGGGGATTTGCTTTGCAACTCTGTGTCTCAGTACTGTCCTGTAGAGACTTGGCTAAATTAGGAGCTGCTATATAACACTCTCAGATTACTTCATGCATAATGACACAAATGGTGAAGGTGACCTCACCAGTGAGTCAAAGGCACCATGTAAGTGTGGCAGATATTTAGACCTTTTATGCCACTGTAGTGAAGCAGACCTACAAAGCACAATGCAGTGCTCTGTTACGAAAACCTGATGCATCTCCAAGAAAGCTGGTAAATCAGCATGGCTTTACACAGATATACTAATCCAATCTGGGCATCAGTAAAGCTACGCAGCACCAACATGCTGCCCAGAGCTTTGAGCTAGCTTTCTCAATGCCAGACAGCTGGGAATCTCTGCATGGTGCTGTATCACACATACAAGAGATGGACTCTTGGGCTTAATAGCAGATGATCAGGAAAACAAACAGAGAGGAATGTATCAGATCCAGAAGATTAATCAACAATCAAAGAAGAGGCAGTTACACAACAACACAATCTGTTCTGGCCCCAAACCACAGCGACAAATTTGTTTTGCAGAAAATGACGAAATGAAAAATATGCTAAAAAAGTTTTTAAAGAATTATAACAATTCTCTGGGAAAAGTCATTGTAGAAAAGCAGGCCAGCACACGAATACCCTGAGGAGGATAAAAAGAGACCCAAAAAAACCTGTAAACAGACCTAAGTAAAAGTGACATTGTCCCAACAATTACTCCAGTCTTTTTTCTTTTCTTACTCCAAGTGAAACAAAATAAATGGAAAAGTTTTGTAAATTAATTTTGCAAGGAATTTCCAAGGCAAGCAAAATATTCTGTTTCACTAGAACTACTCTGAACTGCAAAGAAAAGTGTAAAAAGTGAATATAAATAATTTTAGAAGCACAAGCCAAAAGCTTCCTATTTGCACATATTGTTGTTATCAAAGTGTTTTTTCCCCAAAGTGAAATGTCATTGTGATTGGTATGTTTTATATTTTGAGTTTAATGAAAATCTTAATTTTCTCATATCCTTTTTCAAAGGGAAACATGGAAGGTATCAAACTGCTATCCGAAATGCTACCTAGCAGAAAATCAGGCATAAGTACTGTTCCTTTTGCAGTTTCCAGGAGGTTTTTCCCCTAAATAAATAATACTTAGTTTTAGCATCTACCTGGTGATCAGTCACAAACATCATTCATCCCAGAGAGTAAGAAATGAAAGTATATGATCCCGAGTTAAATGTATACATACACATCCTCTGCCTGGCCCCTTGCTTATCAGATGAGAAAACAGCTTAGCTGTGGTTGCTTTGCCACCTAATCATCCCAGGTGGAGATAAGAGCATATCCATCTTCAAGATCTCTGTTTCCCTAATCATGCAAATGAATTTGCATCTTGACACTGGAACCAGACTACTCCTCTAAGGTCTGAGGTAGCTGTCATTGAAATTAACTGAAGTTCTGTCATCAATTTCAACTGAAGTTAGGGCAGGCATTAAATTCTTCTTCCTTTTTTCCCCAATCCATTCCTTATCTGCCAGCAAGTGTTCCAGACAAGCGATGAACAGGAACTAGATGTTCAGGTATAACCATTATCTTTAGCAAAAAATAATAATTTGTGTCAATTCAAAGGCAACCATGTCACATGAACAGATCCAACCCTTGTACCTGAATTGTACCTGATTGTACCTAAATACCTCTGTTGAGTGTACCTAAATGCCTCTGATAATATTTTCTTCAGATTTAATTCAACATTATAATAATTTTGCATATCACTGCCAGCTAATGGTGCCATCCAGGCTCTGTTCTTCTCTCTTTACTTCTGTTTCTCTTCTTCTGTTACTCTCTTTGTAAAAGTAACAGCTTTAGCTCCTATATACCTTGTTGTGTTTCCTCCCTCCTCTCCTTAAACAAGTACATAAAACATGAAGAACGCAAGAATTTACACTTACACATCACTTTGTGTTGTATAGATATGATCAAATAGGGACTCTATGGCCATCCATTTAACAGGTATCCGACCCTAGGAGGAAAAAAAGCAACAATGCAATTACTCATCAGAAAATTCAGTTTCCAAGTGGAAAACAAAGGTGTTTATCTTCAAAACCGTAACAGATACTCTATCTGTACTCTATTATTTTCCAATGGACTGAATGATTTGGCATTTCGTAAGAAAAACAGTGAGGAGAACAACTGTAAGAGTTTTTAAATTCACTCATTCATTTCATTCCATACACTTCAGTAATCTAATTATGTGCAATAAGGTGGTGTAGTTTTTTTCCAGGTCATCAGATAACTCTCCTCAACAACGAGCTTCATCCAAAGAGTTAAGTTCTTCAAACATGAATATCTGCTTCCCATTGTTCTTGGGAAACATGTAAATGCAAAAATGATGGGGAATGATGATTAAGGAGGAAGAGCTATCTTTCTTGTATCAGAGATGATGCACAAATGGAAGCACCTATATGTGAAAATATCTTTGGTCTCATAACCTTCACAATATCACTAGGATTCATATGACTTACTTCTTCTCATGGCATTCATATAGAGATATATATATATATGCAACAACTGTTTCAGAAGGATTTGAAACATCTTTTTTCCTTCCTTGTTATTTTTTTCTTTTTCCTATTTCCCTATGCAAGCAGACAGATGCTTGCTAGGCTCTGAATAATACTACAGTGACAAGTGTCTCAGAAGTAAAGAGAAAATATCCATTCAGTACGTTAACACCCTGCCAAATATGATGAAACCGCCTTTATGTAATGCATCATTCTTAAAATACAGAGCAACTGCTATAGATCAATGTGAAGCACATACATCACAAGACAGCTAAATGAATGCAGCAAAGCCCTTTAACATATGATCATGTCTTCCAGAAGTGTTTTTTCCTTTCCAACTTACTTCGACTTATGAAACATTCACAAAAACTGTCCTGAAAAAAACAGGGAAAGCTAAACTGAAAATTCACGGTATTTATGAAAATCTTTCCATAAGATTCTAACATTTTCACATACACACACAAAAAAATAATCAGTTGGCAACTCTTTCATACTAAGTCATAGAGAGACTTGAACCAACACTACTCATCTTAGGAAGAGTCAATAGTAGTGTCTGGCCTGGGTCTGACTTGTAAAAGTTCTGCTGATGTCAGTGACAGGTGGATACAAACAGGCAGAAAGTAGGATTTGGCTCACTGTATTTAACAGTATTTTTTACAAGAATAAATAAATGACAAGTCTTCTTAATCTCAAAGTTATTATGCTCAAGTGTTTCTTTTCAGGGAGGTAGCAATGTGACTCAAGAACTCATCCTTCTATCATATTTCCTTTGCACAGAGCTACAGATGAAATATTATCATATTCTGAATCCTGCTGTGAGCACAGAGCAGACAGAACTGTATCTGGGCACCTGACAATAACTTACTGTGGCATGTAATGTGGAATTGCTTTAAATAACCTCTGGCAGGTATCATTAGGTCCTCATCTACCCCAACCTATGATTTTGAACCATTTTGATTAAGATTCAGTATCTTTCATACTTTTGGAAATATCTGTAAGAGGGTTTTGCCTCATGTCTTCTGCACACGTGGTAATTACTGAAATTAGGATTTTTATAAAAATTGTCTGCATTTTTTATTTTCCAACTCCTTGGGATTTTTATGTTTATGTTTTTAATTATAAATAGGAAAAGAGAAAAATGGTGGTGGTTTTTGTTTGTGTTTTCAAGCAGAGTGATGAGGAACGAGATAAACCTCATTTAAAATTGGGCTACCCTCTGCCTGTAAAAAAGTTAAGTTAAAAGCTCCTGCAATTCAAAAAGGTGTCGTTCTTCTGTATTTATGTTAACCAAACATGCTATTTTTAATCATCCTGTGTGAACTCTCTAGCCTTAAGAAAACGAAATGATTTATTACAGACTGTTTGGCACATTGCTTTTGAAAAAAACCAACAGATCTCATCCTGCTCTTTATATAATTGTCTTGCAACTCTTCACAGGATCACAGAACCACTGAGGTGTACAGGGACATCAGAGCAGGGTCAGCCACACCACATTTCTTGACATTATTTCCACCCAGGTTTTGACTATGTCCAGGCAGCCTGTTCCAATGTTTGAACAGTTAGGGTAAAAATGGCTTTTTTTCTTCTCTTTAAATGGAATTACTCATATTTAAAATAGCTCCTATTGCCTCTTATTCTGTCACTGGGCCACAATGAGAAGAGCCCGGCTTTGTTGGCTTTACTGGTTTTATTCCCTCTCATCAACAAGTTTCCCCTAAGCCCTCTTTTCTCAGGGCTAAATAAACACAGCTGTATCAGCCTCTCCTTGCATGTCAGATGCTCCAAGGCCTTAATCATCATAGTGACCCTTCTTTAACTTTTAACTTTTACATATTAGAAATAAATTTATTTTGTTGAAAAGTCAACAAAAAGAGCTGGAGGAGGTAATGGTGACTTAAATATAACACACCTTTTACCTATATACATTACTGTCCCACTGACTGAGCTCACAATTTTGCTTCAACCTCATTTTAATTTTTTTAAAATAGACCAATTATTCTAAATTAATAAAAAATGGCCATTATTTATTCCTTCTGTTCTCAAATCCTGCAGTGTAAATTCATTCTCTTGATTAGGTAATAATTCTCACTACTGTTTTTAATATGCACTGTACCTTGCTCCTCTTGACATATGAATCTTCTTCATACACATCACGGGAGAGGCCAAAATCAGAAATCTTCATTTTGCGCCCTTCTGCCACCAGTACATTCCTGGCTGCTAAATCACGATGGACGAGCTTTTGGAAGAAAACAACCAGAGTGTTTATGCTTCTTGTGGAGGATCCAACTGCTGACATGTCTTTCCATCAAACAAACTCTCATCCCTATTACACTGCCCTACCTTCATTTCTGCAAGATACTGCATCCCTCGTGATATCTGCCATGCAAATGAGATCAGATCTCCCATTGTTAAAGCTCTCTCATCAGGGTTATCCAAGTAACTTGAATTTCTGTTGCCATCACTACCCACGTAGCTTGGTCCTACTTTTCTGCTTTCCCTGAGAAAACTGCGCAATGAGCCATATTTAGCATATTCCACAATTAAATACAGCGGGCCTGAAATAAATAAACATACTGGTAAGTAAATAATTAACAGATAACCAAATTAACAGATAACCATATTTTCCACCCTCCTCCCAAAAAAACTCTTCTAATAAACACACTGTCTTTACAGTCCAGAAATGTCTAGCCCTTACATAAAAGACACAGAATCAACCATGGAATCATGAATATTTTTAGCTTACATCCTCTAAGCAAAGTGAGTGAACTTCACCCTAAATCAAAGCAGAATTGAGGCTCCTGCCTGTATTTCCTCATCTAAATAATTTGAGACGAAAGAAGAGACAGCCCTCTTACATATCACATCTGTGAAACAGCCTAACTTAGAGAAACTTAAAAAATAGTATTTCTGGAGTGTGTGTCACTGAGCTCACAAATCATCTGCTAATTCCAGTGTTGTATTTAAGGTGCCTTTTCAGAGCACCTAAAAACGTACTGACATTTCAATCCATTAGTTTCTCCTCCCCATTACCCACATGAATAATACCCGCCCAGTGCTTTAAAGCTACATACATTTGTCTGCCGCATCGAAACCCTCCCACCTTATATGCTGATGAATTAACTTGATATTTATCAAAAGCCTGTGACTCAGAAACAATTCACTTCCTTTGGGATGAAAATACATTGTACTGAAAGGGAAAAAAAAAATCCCGCCCCACTGGCTCATTACCTTACTAAGGCTCAGAGATGACTCAGTCCTGAATTATATTCTCTGTCCTCAACTGAAAGTGACATTTTCAACAGAACTGGGGGTGGGGGGAAAGGTGGCAGGCCTTTGCCCAGGGTTGCAACATGCAGACTGTGATTTTAGGCTGCATAATTACAGATGCAAAAGGAAGAGGACATTGCCATGCAACTTCATTTAAAATGAACACAAATTATTCATATCAGTTGCTATGCAGAACAATAAATATTTGCTTCACTGGCAGTTTATAACACACAAATCTGAAACTTTTCCCCCCTTAAAACATACCTTTCAATGACTGTAGCTTTTAGCAACTATTTTACAAGAGGCAGACAATAGTTTCGTGACAGAGGAGGAAAACTGAGTATCAATCTAACTATCCATCTATATTTTAACAAAAGGATCTGTAGTTATCTTTTGTTTGTTTGACTGATTGTGGGGCTGGTATTTTTTTTCCCAAAAGGAGATCTCACTCCCTGGATCAGGCATCAAAGCATTGGTTTAGTATGAATAACAACAACAATAATAATGAAAACTCAAACTTTAAATATTATCCATGTTCAAAAACACTTAATGAGCATCAACGTAATATGAAAATATACATTGGAAGAGAATTGGTAGTAGACTGGTTAAATTTAAATCAAAACATGTATTGAAGAAAACCACAGGAAGAATGCTTACACTGAATTAGCATTTCCTCTTCCCTTCAGATATCACTTTTCTCACTATATTCCTCATTTTTTCAGCCAGCACCAAATTTAAAAGGTGCTCAGCCAATATTAAGCAGTGGTACAAACCCATCAATTAACTGTTTTTTAATTCTTCTTAATAAAGAGCTTCCAATATTTACCATCTTGACTGCAGGCTCCATACAGTTTGATGACATGAGGATGGTTCACCTGTTTCAAAAGGTTGAACTCCGAAAGCAGATCTCGCAGCTCACTCTGGGAAGCATTTTCTGCAGAAAGTGTCCAAACACAGTAGTGGTTAGGAAAGCATTACTCAAGAGTTTTCTATGTACCGTCTGAAGTATGGGATCAACTGTCTATCCTGGAATAAGCGAGAGTCTGGAAAACTCTGTACTTCCCCACAGGAAAGAAATTTTCCCATCTCCACTGTCCTACAGTCATTCATACCAGAACAAAGCAAATGGGACTGCTACTGTTCTGGCTTGGGAACCTGCTCTAATGATCATTACTCTGCCCTGATACAAATGATGATAGAACCAGTAGGTCAGCCAAGAATCGACCAGTGTCTGTAATGTCTTGCAGATGCCATGAAATTGCTACAGACCTTTTCTAGTGTTTTAAAGGAACTTTTTAGGGTGAATTAGTGCAGGTGAAGCTTCAGAAACATCTGAAACCCAAGATTTTACGTTGACCAAACAAAAAAGACAAAAATACATTTTCTGACAATGTAAAAATCCACTAATCTATTGGCTTACACTTGTAGCACACATCCAGATTTAGAGTTCTAAAGCTAAATGTACAGTTCAGATTGATTTTACTGGGAGACATGTAAGCAGGCTTCTCTGGTGTCAGTGGGAATCATGTGACAACATACTACTCCTATAAGGCTTCTTAGCCTTTCAAGCCTTATGTTTTTGCAGAATTCTGACTAACAAGCTTCCTCTTAGAATGCACTGGGGCTTGAAGTAAATCCCTAGTTATAAAGACACCATAGGTCAGAAATAACCCTTTTTCTACCTTATCCTTAATCTCCCTGACACCCAGAACATGCCGGACAGTTCCTAGAGTATTATTACTGGACATCTGACACATGTGTGGTCACCTTTACTTAAGGCTACAAGCTCAGCTTCTGCTCTTTGGTACTGTAGTGCATGTTTTTACATAAAGGCTGTAACCACAAAAGGTTTATTTACATATCTATTTAAAATATGTGTGCTAATAGTTCTCCCTGGTCATGGTATTTTTTATTTTCTGTTCTATTGTAATGTTTGTATCAGTGGTATATGTTTGTATGTGTTATCTTATAGTCTGAACCTCCACTCAGACTTCAGAGTCTTTTAACCCAGGGAGTGCGAGATCAGATGATCTCTCACTACTGATAAAACACTACAAAAAAATACGTATTTATCTAAACGAAAAATGAGCAACATCAACCTAATGCCTGTGAAAAAGTCCTATTTTTCTAGTTCTGGAACTGTGTGGCATGCACAAGAACAGAACTAGGTTCCCCCTGTACCATGCCTGTTTGTCTGCTGGAAAAATTAACTTCAAAAGTGCACAAATTGAGACAATTAGCTCTGAAGCCTTATGCCCCTTGTTCTTAAAAACTCTGAATCATGTCTATTGAGGTATTTTTTTTTCTTTGTTTTCCCCTTTAATTTTATTGTAATGAGGGCATTTGCATCATGCAGGAGATCAGATTTGATTCATATGAGAAGAACAGTCATAATGTTCTGAAAAAAATATGCCTCTGTTCCTTTATCTCCATTCATAGCTCCAAGACTATTTTGGTTCAGCTATTACTTACTGCTCTTTCTTCCCTCCCCAGTGCATAACAACAAGTTGACAATGTAGGGAGAGTCCTACCCTGGTCTGCTCTTAACCACAGATCGTGTCCATCTGCACAGCTCAGACAGGAGATGCCTTTCATGCAATAGGCAAGAGGCTTTCTCCATTAACATGCTGGTATACATACCATTTCCTTTTAAAGATCAGTCAGCACAGAGTCCCTAATACTTGGACAAATTATCCCCTTTGCATCTGTTATAGGGAAAGAATGAGTGATGTTGGCCCGATCCAAAGTAAATGTCCTTTATACTGATGGTATTATGAAGACCATGGTGGACTAATGCAGCATTTCTCATACTTCAGTTGTCATGTGTTAGCAATAAAGTTAAACCAGTAACAACAGATAAATATTTGCAGAATGAGAAATGTTCTCTGCAGTCAAGTTGGGAAATGGAATTTCAGGTGACTATCTGCAATGTAATTTACATTACAGAGGGATTCATTAGAACCTGAAGTATTACTGTAAATGTCAGATCAATTTATTAAAATAAAGTGCTTAAAATAAAGGATTACTCTTTCACATTATCAATTCTGTCAATCCTTTTCTTCATAATAGCTGGGGAAAACTGAATGTCTTGGAATCTTAACTCAGTCACATGTTGCTGGTAAAAATGTGCTAGAAAAACCAGTGACACTGAATGTACATATATGAAATTAAATAATAACTAAGTCTGTTCTATTGATAATCACTTACAGGTCATTACTTGACTATTACAAGTAACAGCTAATTAGTCTTCTGAAAAACTTAAGTTTCTAGACTTCCTCTATATGACCTATTCTCCACTGAACCTTCTGCAATGCAGACATGTGCTTAATGCATTTATTTATTTGGTAACACGATGGGACATACCTCATCTTTCTCTCAAGTACCAACAGATGTAGTTTTCTTGGGTTTTTTTCCTATTTTTTTTAATTGCATACAACAGAAATGGTAATAAGTAGTATAACATTTTCTTAGAATTACATGTTTTTACTTATAAGCAGCAGTGAATGGTTTGAGCTCAAGGTCTCATGTTATCATCTTAACATTATCTAGGCATAATTTGTTTTCCTCAGCTTTAGAGTCCTAGAGAAAACTGAAGACACCAGGAGAAAGCACTGGTCTGTTCATGCCAGTTTGGCAGAGCTTCTAGTAATTAAAAAGCAGATCATAAAGTATAAAAGTAGATGGAATTCTCAAACAGAAAAGTAACTTAATAGGTCTGCTCTGTCTCTTGATGCAATTACAACATGATTTATTTTAAAAGCTCTGTCAAAGAAAACTGGGTAGAGAAAAAAACCCAAACAAAACAGTCAGGAAGCTGTAACAAACCCTTGCAATATTTCCATCAATGCCAAACAAAATTAAATACATTTGCTATGTTAAGACAGAGGCTCCCTGAACATCACAAATTAGAATTACTTGTGGAAATTACCTAGATCAATGTGGTGCTAGCTCTTACAGTCATAAATCTGCCAGCATATAACAGAATGCTAGAAGAAATAGCCTGTGATACTGGTTGGTTTTAGCTAACATTTACTTTAATGTTAGTCCCTCTTAAAATCCATTCAGAGGTTACAACAAAAGGTTTTCAAATAATTTCAGACCCAGATGGAAATGTACCTTTTAACATTTTCACTGCTACAGTGGTATAGCCAGCTCTTCCCTTGAGTCGGAATGCTGTTGCCTTGACAACCTTTCCAAATTCTCCTTCTCCAAGAGTCTTGCCCAAAACTAGGTTCTTCCGAGGGAATTCCCATTTTGGATCTTCCTGCAGGAGAGAAAAGGAACCCTATAAGATGAAGCAAGAAAAGGAATGGCTAGCTACACTCAAAGAATTACTGTTCAATAGGAGACCATTCTTTAGGAATAGGTACACTTTAATGCACAATGTTTGGCTGCTCTTTTTATCAGTCTCAGTGCATTCTGATAAAAGCTTCTGAAACTCAAGGTATTTTGCAAGAGTTTTCCATTACCTTCAAAACATCTCCTTCAAAACAGGCTGCACATGTAGTCTATGGATAATGGATTATATTTGCAGGTCTGGAAAACTGGGTGCACATGAAAAATGAAGTGACATAGCATAAATGCTTGCTTTCAGAGTAACTATGAGTATATGACTTTGGACTTCACAGAGAAGTAAATCAGTTCTACTCATGGAATAAGGCTTCCCCTTAAGAACTCATCAGAGACAACAATCCTCCTCTTACGAAATCAGTATTATTAAGCCTTAGAGTTGCAAAATGATGACAGATGTACAAACCAGACAAGAAATTAAGGCAAACTGAGCACAAGGTCTGTGAAGACTTCACTATCTAAAATTCGTATAGATTTGATGTTGCCACATGTCATATAAAGTGGCAGTGTTTCTCTACCAGCTGGCAGGCATCCTGGGTAGTACACGATCCAACGCAGAAGAAACTAGATTAAAGGTATGATAGTATTAAGGACAAAAAACCTTCAAATGTGGGTAAAAATCCCACTCCAACTGACACCTATAGTCTGTATATGAGAAATCAGGAACAGATCGAACAGATCTCAGCAGGATTTTTGATTTTGTTTTAAATGAAGCCTTGTTGCAGTACTATGGATTATCACAGAGACTATGAAGCTGCTGATTATTAGTATTTAATAGGACAATGTTAAAGTAAAACCCCATTACTGTCAAATGCAGAGTTACATTTAGAAAAAAACACTGTCTCAAATCAGAGCTAAGATATTACTATATATTAAAACATAACAAAAGTGTAAGAATATACTAGCCTTACAGACTAAATTATATGGTTTATTCAATTACTTATCAAGTATCTTCAGTTTCCTGCCTGTACACCTGATTCCCAATTTAGTTTTTTGAGATTGCATTTCTGAAACATTTTCTGCATGCATAAGCAGCATTCTTTAGGAACAAGACAGACATCAAAAGAAACCATGCAAAATGACATCAGACTTACTGGTATTTTAAAGATGTCTACAGACACCTGGTTCTCCATAGAATCTAAAGAAGGCCGGCGGACATTAGTAGAAGAATAACTGATGGGGTAGGACTGGGCTGGACGCCGGAACGTCATTTCTGCAGAGGCAATAGGTGGCTTCGGAGAATTCTTGTGGTAACGATGGATGAAATAGGAAGAAAGCAGCACAGAGATGATGAAGGACAGCAGCACTGCTCCTGCTATCACAGTCTTGCACACATCATCACATAGTGGTTCTGTGGATCAAGAACAGCTTCTCAGAACTTTTCTTGTCTCCTTCTTCCGATTAGACAGTGCACATAATGCACACAGGTGTGACAGAAACATAACTCAAAATCATTTAAAAACCTAGAGAAAAAACTTACCAATTTTTTTTTTATTATTATTTTGGACACCAGCAGGTGTTTGCCTAACTGTCTGTGTAAATGTAAGGATAGCTAGCTTTATCCCATGTTCTGCATCTTCATACATGTAGGCTACTTCTGCCACTCTTCTTTAAGACCC
Organism: Psittacus erithacus; assembly: GCA_009867235.2. Lineage (NCBI taxonomy): Eukaryota > Metazoa > Chordata > Aves > Psittaciformes > Psittacidae > Psittacus > Psittacus erithacus. The sequence continues at coordinate 31,573 of WYDI02013619.1, forward strand.
GGCATACTACGTATTGATCTTCTAATACCACCTGAAGACCTATGACTGAATTTTGTTTGCTGACAACAGTTTATGTTAGGGTAATGCAACCCATCAAATAAAGCGTTCAAATATAAATTTAATTTATTATGTCAATTATTAGCTATTACAGAATATTTCTCTTCATCTTTTTAGATTATACAATGACAGAATATTTCTACTTTGTATTTAACTAAGTAACTGTTTCCGAAAAACACTACCTAATGCTGCAACTGCTTCTAAAGTAATAAGCATTTTTTTTTCCTCACCATTTACTACTTCCCCTTTTGCAGAAGCACTTTAGTGTCTTACTTTGCAAGCTAAGTTTCTTTAATTCTAAGGGTACCTGGACAGCATCCCTAGCAGGTCACTTCCCGAAGAAACTGACAGATCCAAAATACAGTCCTTTGCTCATCAGATAATCCTGACTTAAGATACACAATTAATTTAGCTACATCTGCAAGCTGTACCTCAGAAATAAGTTGAAATTAATGGAAACAGCCAATACCCTTGTAGAACAGGGAGCAAAAAAAATAGAGAAAAAAAAAAGAACAAAATACAGCAATAAACTTTATTTTCTTTGTCTTACAGCTGTAGAAAATTTACTCAAAAAAGCAAATCAAGGTATTTCTAAACAATTTGGTTTTAGAGTTGCAAAATATTTTATGTTTCTTAATAATAAAAGCAAATTAACACCCCCCCCCCCATTTTTTAATCCACATCAATCTGTTTCAAACAACTGCAGAGAGTTTTTCTGTTTAAACAAAGGTCAATGAAAAAAGTAATCCACTCCTCCTCCTAACACAATGGGTGCTGGTTACCTCTGACATTTTGAAGTCAAGATTTTCAGAAATGATTAGGAAGCTAGAGTTACTTGAAAGTAATTGAAGTCTTTATTCTAATTCTCCTAGCTGTCTTTGCAAATAGCAGGTGAGTCTCACTGAAATGCAAATGCTGCTGGAAATGAAAGGACGACCGACCTGTTTGTCATGTGGTAACAGCTAAAAAAGAATCTTTAACCAAGGCTAGATATAACCCCCTATGGAAATTTCCAGGCTCCATAGCAGAAGTCAAGTTGCCGGTTCTTAAGTAATTTTATATTAGCAGTCTCTGACCAAAGACAATGCTTCTTAACATGCCCACAAGTTTCAATCACTGGTAAATAAAACAGAAGGATCAGTATAAGAACAGCAGATAATGTTTAGACTTACCCTTGATATCATCTTTCTCACAGTAACAGTTCTGTCTTGGGAAGCAGTAACAAATGCCATGTCCTGACTTAATTCCAAGATTTCCAATGCCTTTCCCATGACCACCAATAATGTTTCCACCTAATCAAATACAGACACAACCTAAGATTCTGACATATAGTTATAGGGGAACAAAAAAAACCCCAAACTTTCCCATGGGTTTATCTTAGTATGCATTTGAAATTTGACAGGGCACAGCACAGTGCATTGATAAAGATGGGGAATCCTAAGAATTAAGGGACAGTCTAAATTCTGAAATAAGGGGACCTTGGACTGCTTGAACATTAGCCCTGATCAGCAGCTATTCCCACTATGGAAGACTCTGGATCAAAATTTATTTCTAATAAAAATATAGTAATTCTCTTTGCATTGCGTAGTTGGGATACTTGCCTAATTTCATGTGCCCCTTGAAACTTTATACAGAACTCCCGTATTTAATGTCAAACATCTACCTCAAACAATTATCTCATGGATGTCCTGACTCAGTTTCCTCATAAAACATTATTGTTCTGTATCAGTGAAGTCACCTTACATTTTAAAATTCTCCCTAAAATATCTTCTCTAGTCTACTTATTCTAGTTTGTCTCCACCATTGTCTTTGGTATTTTTTCACTCCTGAGATGATCTCCAGTGGTTTAGACCAGCAGTCTACAGACCTGAGTTCTGTTCCTGGTTCTGATGCCAATTTTCTCTTACCTTGGAAAAATCAGCATACTGTTCTAGAAATCCTTTGTTCCATTGTCAAACTGAGATAACAATACTTAATCACATCTGTAAAATGCCAAGGGATAGTCTAGCAAAAGCATTAAGAGTAAGTGCCAAGTGTAAGTGAGAAAAAATAAATCTTCCATTATCTAAAAGGCATTGTTTAATTTTAAGGAAAAAGTGCAGAAACTTATGCAGAACTGTTCTTGATTTCAAGCAGGAGTTCTTTAAGCAAAATAATTGCAACTGTGTTTCTAATTAAATAACTTTTTTTCTGCATTTATTGTAAAAATGACCATTAGTTGTGATACTTTTCATTTATAAACTGCCTTTAATCACAAACAGTATTTATAGACAGAATTCAATCAAGTTCTGCAAGTCTAGCTGCCTTTTAGAAAAACTGGCTAAACTACAAAGGGATTCAAAAGATGAATGAGTTTTTTTCAATATAGACTTGGTTTTATTTTAACTCATTTTTCTCCATCACATCTAAGTCAACAGTACAGTGAATGACTCTCTTGTACATTCTTTAGATGTGTAACATGAATTGAAGAAAAGGATAGTTTTTGGCAACATAAAGGCAAATATCCTTTTTTAGAAGGAGTGTAATGGGGACTTGAATATTTAAGCAAAATAGATTTTGATCATCTTTCTAGAGAGGCCACACCTACCAAATTGTATGCAGCTCAGCTGGTTAATTCTGGAAGAAATTCTGCTGAGTCACTGCTCTGAGCTGACACTTGTTTGAAGAAGAGTCGGCATTCCCAAAAATTCTTGAATATCCCGTCACCAGCTAACTTTCTCTATTGTGAAGAGTTGATGAAGTAAAACTTCCATTAGCCTCAGAAAAATATTATGTATTATCTATATCTGCCTACGTTTGAGGGCCTGAGGAAGGGGAAGCAGGGGATAAGCAGGTCCTATCTAAACTGTTCTTGAGCAAATATTTGAAGACAAAGGGCTTTTACATAGCAAGGAAAAGAGTACATTGTCACTGCAGGGGTGTATCAGAAAAATGGAACTTCCTATATGCATTCCAGCGACCCAAAAATGTAATTTTCACCAATGCACTGCTGGTAAGGAAATTCCAAAAATTTTTAACATCGCTTTGAATGGTGTGGCACTTCAGATGCTCTTGTTGAAATCACCAGCTGTTTACCTTGCCCTGTGGTGGGAAAGAGCTTTCCCTGCTTCAGGGTCATTTGGAAAAAGCTAAAATGTGTCTCTATCCTACATCACATAGACACTCCAGAAATTCAGAAAGTTAAAAACACGGATTGTTGGACAAAACCAAAGACAACACCTGACTACCACTGAAAACAAAGACCTGCAAAGCAAGGTAGAAGCCTAGGTACTATGGGTCTTTTCCATTATCAGAAAGCCAAATTTCAGAGCAACCTACAAAGACCAATCATTTATGAATGGGTAACCAGATTCACACACTGCAACCAGCTCAGAAGCAGCCACTTACTACAAGAAAGTCTCTTGCTTAGAATGCAATTAGGCTGCCTCTATTTGATAGGCACAGTCACAGCACCAGTTGTTTCAGCTGAGTGCCCTTGAATATAATATTCATAGTGCTGGTGTGAGAAAGAAAATTTGGGACTCCAGTACACAGCCATCATAATGACAGCTGAATGACAAAAAAAAAAAAAAAGTATTTTAGCAACTGTCTGTACTTAAAGAATATCTTTGATCTAAATGCATTTGGGGCTTTCTATTTATTTCTTGACGATCACGAAGAAATGTCCCCTGCCAGTAAAAGCTGATATAATGGTACTCCTTACCTCTAAGTTCCTAAAACACACTAATTTCTTTGTCTGTAAACACACTGCTTTTGGACACTAGCCCAGGTTCTGAATTGCATTAAATTATGAATAATATTATCAAACTCAGGCATTAAAAAGGCATACATAACATCTTGAAAGTTTGTCTTAGTTGCCTTATCTACTAAGACACTATTTCTTTCAGGCTTCTGTTGAGCAAAATATCTGATGCTGCGTATGTTCCACATTGCATGTTTCAGCATTGCAGCCTCTGGCACAAATATTTCAACTTTTGGAATGATAACTGATTCTGGTAATTACCAATAAAGAATTCTTTTCAGATGATTAGAGGAGTTACTTGCATTCACTTCAAGCATTTCTGCCACTCAAAGGACTGTTTTTATGCACTCTAATCAAATAATTGTCTTTGTAATAAGTCATTTACAATACACAGCCCCATTCTTACATGTAAAAAACACTAAGATGCCTCTTCATTAATTCCTTTTATAGGAGATCATAAGTCTTAGCCTGCAAGTAAATGCTAATTCCTCTAAGACTCAATTTTAAAATGTAAACTTGGAGTATACTATGTCAGAGACATGAGAATTATTCAAGAAACATCTATGTATTTATTCCTGAGTTAGATACCAAAAGATAAAAAGATCCACTTAAAAATTACAATCTCATGAAAGACTGAAATTGCTCAAGTGCAATACACTGTTTTTCCAACCTTTATATCCTCAGGGTGATTTGCACGCTTGCAGGTACGAGCCTGTATATGAGTGGAATGTAGAAATACATGCTTAAGAAAACACACAAATGCTTTTCAATTCTTCCTTCATAAATGCTGCTTATGTGAATCTCTGCCTGTATCTACAAATAGATAAGGCATTGGACCGTTTTGATGGTCACCTGTCAAATAAGGCTGGGTGCGTTTCCCCAAATGATCCTCAGTAATCGCATGCATTTTAAATGGATTTTTTTATCTTACTTATTTAAATTGCAGTTCAAAAGGCATGGTTTCTATCATATTGTGCCAAAGTTTGGAAATAAGGCATTAACTTGCCTAACACCTATACCTGGTTTCACTAAACACCTCCACCTAAAAAATACTACCTGCGAATTAACAGGGGAGAGGAATGAGAATTACTGAGAAAACATTATCTTGACATTACTGTCAGCCAATAGGTGCTGGCTGACTGGCTTAAAAAAGAACAATATTAGTGCCCATAACTTTAACTCTCTTGTATGACTGAAATGCAGACATGATAATGCAGAGGTACTAAATATGTTGAGCTTGTAAAAGAATCTGTCATCAGGAAATCAGAACTTGAACAGTGATCAGCAGTGTCCTGGGTTCAGCAGTAGCAGTAATTTTTCCTCCTTAATAGCTGGTGCAGTGCTGTGCTTTTGACCTTCAGCCTGGGAACAGCACTGATAACACAGATGTTTTTAGGTGTTGCTCAGTAATGTTTACTCTGACCAAGGACTTTCAGAGCCTCAGGCTCTGCCAGGGAGGAGGGGAAGCCGTGAGGAAGTGGAGACAGGACACCTGACCCAAACTGACCAAAGAGGTATTCCATACCATAGCACGTCATGGCCAGGATGTAAACTGAGGGGGCAGTTACCCGGAACGGCTAGATCACTGCAGAGGTCAGGCTGGGTGTCGGTGTGGTGAGCAGCTGTATTCTCTCCCCTTGTTATTTCCCTTGTCATTGCAATTATTGGTGGTAGCAGCAGTGGTTTGTGTTATACCTTAGTTACTGGACTGTTCTTAGCTCAACCCATGGGAGTTGTATTCTTTCAATTCTCCTCCCCATCCCTCTGGGAGCTGAGGGAGGAAGGGGGCGAGTGAGTGACAGACTGCATGGCTGGTCTTAAACCACAACAGCAGCGACATAGAAAAGCCCATCCTAAAACATTTCCATACTTGTACAGTCCTGGGGACACACAGCTGGATCTTTGCTCTCAATCACATCACAGATGCCATCCGGACAAGTCTTGATGCTCGGGGTGCATGTGGAATAGTTTGTGGTGATCCCTGTTAACACAGAAATATACAGCTGCACAAATACCACAGGCTTTGAAGGAAAGCTTATTCCATTTTCTTAGTGCACCCTGATACATGGGCTACTTTTTTTTCTTAAATAAACATCTATGAATATAAATATCACCTGCTAAAGTAACAGGCAAGACAACCGCTGAAAGCAAGTGAAGAAATCTATTTTTTACTATGTCTTCTGCTTTCAACAACCCTCTGGGCATGTCACTTGCAGTTACAGTGAGTATTACTTGAAAAAGTAGTAGTTGACCATTTTGAGACTGAAGAGGTGCTTTCACAACTAGGCATGTCTGCACAATTTCACATATAACTGAATATGAAGGTTACAGATAGTCAAAGAGAACTTGTGATATTCATGCAGTTCGAAAGGATAAACCATCAGCACAGAAGTGTTGCTCTGGAAGAGTCAAGAGTGCTGTCACCTGTCAGATCTGTGCTACAGACTACAGAAAACAGAGACAACAGAGACACTGCTTCTGCGCTCACTGTCTGACAGGGCATACCTGCTCACAGGCTTGTTTGCTATGCTCCAAGCTCAAGTCATAGTTGCAGAGATTACCTTGCGAACTATAAGTCATCTGTTCCATTTACACTGCTGCAAATCCAATTCACTACATGTGTTCAACATCACCAGTGACAAGACCAAGAACTGCTATTCCTACTTAACCTCCTTTTACTTCTTCTTCATGTGCATCAAAGAAGGTGACCCTGCCACTCTGCCCTTGTGAGACCCCACTTGGGAGTACTGTGTACAGTTTTAGTGTCCTCAACGTAAGAAGGACATGGAGCTGTTGGAGAAGATAAAGAGAAGGGCCACGAGGCTGGAGCACCTCCTGTATGAAGACAGGCTGAGAAAGTTGGGGCTGTTCAGCCTGGAGAAGAGAAGGCTGTGTGGAGACCTCATAGCAGCCTTCCAGTATCTGAAGGGGGGCTATAGGGATGCTGGGGAGGGACACTTCATTAGGGACTGTAGTGACAGGACAAGAGGTAATGGATTTAAACTTAAACAGGAGAAGTTCAGGTTAGATATAAGGAAAAAGTTCTTTACTGTGAGGGTGGTGAGGCACTGGAATGGGTTGCCCAAAGAAGTGGCAAACCCCTGGCAGTGTTCAAGGCCATGCTGGACAGAGCCTTGGGTGACATGGTTTAGTGTGAGGTGTTCCTGCCCATGGCAGGGGGATTGAAACTAGATAATCTTAAGGTCCTTTCCAACCCAAGCTATTCTAAGATTCTATGTTTAATTTGGGTATTGTGATAAATTTTTTTTAGCCTCAGCTCCTGTGTAGTTTACTGTACCATGTTGTCCAGCCAGAATAAATCATTTTATACCTATAAAAGTCAAATGCACAATTACAACTAAACAGAAGCTTGATTTCATACAACAGAAATGTACCTTTTCCACTCCCCTGTCTCCACTGGCATCTTCCTGTTAGCACCCCCAGGCCACCACACTCTTCACATTCAGCATGGTGCTTACTCACAGCACAAGAGTCAGGACAGTCCTCCTCTTTCTTTAAAACTGTTGGGAAAAGAGTTTGCTGTGAGTTCAGCACAAGGGAGATGAATACACAAGCAAGTTAGCTCAAATCAGAAAGAAAATTCCATTTTTAGGGATAGATAGGAAGGAAAGAAAGATGGAAAAAGGAGTGAAAGCCTGAACACTGACCCAACGCTTAGTAAACTTAGGTAACTGTTAAAGAGAAGTCCAGGTTTTCTCTTCTGTGAAATAAACAAGAAGATCATGACAGCAGTCATCTTTATTTAATAGCACACTGTCAATGCCTAAAACTGTAGAAATGCAGTAACATACTAATAAAAAAACCCCAGAGACCATAGGTATTTATAGCCTCATACAAAACTTTTAATTAAGGGAAAACACCTAGTACTTGGGCTAATGCAGTAGCTGCCCCAAAACCAGCAGCTAGAAATGTATGATTTCAGGTAGCATAAGGCTTTTGCAAAAAAGAGATGTCCACTGCAAGCTTTTGTTTCTTCCTTCTCAAGCCATCTGCTCTTGGCATAGGAGTTCTGATGTGACAGAATCAAAGACAGGCAATTATCAGGTAGAACTGTAAGATTTTGCATAAAGTGTGATATAGTGAGGACAGAAATTATTATCTCCAGTGTAGTCCTCCTCTGCTGTGACTGTTACAGAATATCTCTAACATTCTGCCCTTACAAACTAAAACAAAGCCCCACATGAATGTTAAGGTTTTTTTTGTTTTGTTGGTGGTGGTTGTTTTTGTTGTTGTTGGTTTTGGTTTTTGTTTTTTTAAAAGGAAAAATTAGAGAAGTGGAGAGAAAGATGATTGAATAACTACACGTAGGCCAGAGATTTGTGGCTTCATAGATATATAAACACTTTTTTTTTTCCTTCCTTTTCTTGAAATAAAGGTCACAAACACACACAAAAGATTCTTATAAATCAAATGTCATCATGAACATTAGGAATTGCACATATTAAACCACCTTCCTGTGAATTAGTTCTTCAAACAAGTATCTGCTACAGGCAGGTCTGAATCAAAACTCAAAAATCAAACTTTGTGATCTGTATTTTGCAGCTCAGACTCATTTTCATTGTTAATGCCATCACTTTATAGATTACCCTACTAACACATCACCCAATACCAGTAACACTCACGAATAAGTAAATAGTTCTAATTGACTCAGGTACTTACAAGTTCCTTCCAATAAAACAGTGAGGAGGGTTTTGGTATGTTTCCTGCTCTGCTTGTCTGTAGCTTGAACAGTGTATTGTATTTCCTTGCATTGGGGTCTGCGCAGCACAGAGGAATCATTCACATAAAGGCTTCCATATTTGTCTTCTCGGCCTTGAAGTATGCTGACAGCATAGCAGCTTGTGTTGGGGGACAGTAACTTGTAGGTGATGTTCACACCACGGAACTTCATACAGTTTTCAATGCAGATTTTTCCTATCTAGACTCAAACACAAAAAAAAGAAATCACAGACAACACAAAAAAACCCCAACAAAACAATAAACAAAACCAACTATACATCAAAAATATTCTGTGCTTCCCACAAGCATCTGAAAGACAATTAAGCACATTACATCTGGCAGAGTTCAGTATTTTTCTTGGGCTTACGACAGATTTGATATTTTACTACCAACACAGTATGTAAATGCTTCAAATGTGATTTACCCTCAGTAAAAACGAGAGATAAAGTATTATCATTGTCTTGAGGCTAGTAGTGGACATGCAAAAAGACTTGACCCAGAGACCCAGTGATATCTGGTCAGCAGTGTTAAGTAAGAACCAGACCCTGTGATTTGGAAAAGTCTGAGTTCAGTCCCTGGTCTGTCCCAGACTGATCAGTGAGAAACACTTTGGTCTTTCTTGAAAAAGCAAAGAGCTCAGTGTGAACAAAGCTGAGACTCTTTTCGAGTAAGACAGAAATTGCTAATACATAATTTTCATAATATTACAGTCAAAAAGTTTCTGGCCAGCAGAGTTGTCAGAAGCCTTAGAAGGAATAAGGACTTCATTGTTTTCCATTTGCAATTTCTAAAACATTATAATCTAAAAATAAAATATGTTGGTTTGCCATATTTGAACTTCTGCCTGCCAAAATATCTGTCCTAGAACACTCTTCAGTCTGAAACAATTTATTTAAGAAGCATAGGAATGTAAAGTCCCATCTCCTGTCCAGCTCCTATATGAACTGATCCAAAGTTCACTTTGGATTTTCCATTTACAAGACTGGGATTCAGATCAGGCCCACAGGCATTGGCTTTTCTTCCATGGAAAGCCACAATGTGAAGGGTGGAGTGTTATTGAAGGGAAGTTGGTGATGGATCATTTTCAATTGCTGCAGTTAAAATGTATTTTCAAGTAATGCCACCACTGGTAAAAGCATGGTCTAATGTGAGGCGTCCCTGCCCATAGCAGGGGGGTTGGAATCAGATGCTCTTAAGGTCCTTTCCAACCCAAACCATTCTATGATCTTGAGTTTAGCGTTCTTATTCAGAAAAGTGGAAAAAAAAAAAAAAAAAGAAAAAAAAGAAAAAAATTACACTATGATCTCTTCCTATGAACCTGGACTATTTAAAGTCAGAGGGGAAGCTTTTGCAGTCCTCAAAGACATACTTTGTCATAGGATAGTCCCACTTAATTTAACTTACTCCCATTCACTTCACTGGTCATTTGGCACCATTTTTGCTGGTTTGTTTTTTGTTTTGTTTTGTTGGTTGGTTGGTTTGGGGTTTTGTTAGGTTTTTTTGTTTGTTTGTTTGCTTCCTTGTTTTCTGGCAAGATAACACAGAAAGACTATTAAAGCAATCAGAAGCTAAGCCATTTCTTCCATGCCATCTCTTCTCCACAGCATGCTCAGACTGGCAGGAAAAAAAAGAAGACAAGACTTCAACTGTTCATAAACTGTCTAGACACAAGGTCTAGACAGGTCCTTTCCAGAACCATGTCATCTTCATTTTGGTACCGTATTGCAACTGGCAGTATTCTGCAATTGCTTAGATGGCATTTCTTTAAGGCAGTACAAGAACATAACAATGTTCCCTGGCATTAACCTTGATATAAACTAAACTGCCCTTTCTGCCCACTCTGTCAAAACTACTTTTTCCAGGCACCTTTTCCTGCAAAAGGGATGGAGAAGATCCAATAAATATGGGATCCCTGAAAAGCAGATTATCCTTAAGAGAGCATAAGGGCCAGTATTCCTTTCTCTGCATAATCTGAGAAGCTAAAAATGCTCTCCTCGAGACATTTCTACAAAAAAGATAGGCTTTCTCTGCTTACTCAACTCCATTAGGGAAAGCCCAAGCTTAAAACTTTGCTCTGCACCACAGGTTCTGGAGTCAGGACAGCCCCCAGATGCAGCAGAGCACAGCTCCAGGGAAAGGAGGTAGAAGCAGCAAGTTCTTCTGTCTCATAAGGATGGTGAAAAATAGCGTGGTAATCAGGACTAACATCAACATACAATGGAGAAACCTATAAAGGTGCTTGTTGCAAGACTTTAAATAGTTAACATAGAAATACCATCATCGGAAATAGGAACAGAAAAAACATCTTTTGAGCTTTAGAGTTTAATAAAGTCTGGATAATGATAATGTACCTCTTCACTGAATCCCAGGGACATTTGGACATATAATCTTTCTAAAAATCTCAGCCAATGTTATTCATTATTTGTCTCAGTAAACGTCAATAGAGCTTTAAGTCCTTTGATAAGTTCAATGCCACTGGGCAAACCTGTACTGTCAGGCCATGCTTCTGTTATTCAATTCATTTAGCTGCTCAGACAAATGGCATCAGCCCAGCAGTTAATAATTTCTTCATGCTCTGTGTTTTCCTTAGGGCAAGAGACAGTTCAGCCTTCATACTAATCTGGCCTAGTACTTTTCCTCACTGCCATGGCACATTATGGCTAATTATGCAGACAACTTCAATAATGTGAAGTGCTGGGAACTAAGCTGCTTATACTGACTTGTGCTCCAAGCCGAGCACACCATATATTCAAACCTCATCTTGGATGGCTCTTCAACTCATTGAGAACACCATCTCCAGAGCCGGGATGAGTTTTGCATTTCACTGGTCAAGAATCAGACCACTTAACACTTTTGTGAATTTGTGTTTAGGCAGCACAAAGAGCTCTTCCCACAGTCTTGGAGTTCTTGCCTGGAACATTTTTCCCTGCTACTACTGCCACCCAGTGAAACTGCACAGTTAGTGGGAAATGCCACTGTTTCCAGAAACCCTAAAATTCTCTTTCAGATGTTTCCTTTTCACAAGTTTGACTGTCCTGACAACAGCAAAACCGGAAGCTTTAGAAGTCAAATGGTTGGCTGGTTTGTTTTTTTCTTTTGCATTCTGGAACTAGAAAACTATATACCCCCAGACTTCAAAAAAATGCATTTAAGCAATCTAGGGTATGTATAGATAAACACAGTTTATCCCAATTTAATTTGGAACTCATTAACTCTTATTATTATGAGATGCATATACGTATATATAAATTTGTGTGCACATGTACATCATACACACAAAAAAAATTTACAATGAATTAACCTATACTTGCATCTACCCAATAGTTAAGTTTCCGCACTTTTTACAATTACAGTCATGTTGTGACGTACATACAGTTGGGATCTATTTTTAGACACTAAGAGCTAGGCTGTAAGTATCGTGCACCTATGCTATTATTTCTTTTAAGGGGAAACCCACTGGTTTCACCCTACCTCCAAACAAGAGGTTTTTTTACACTACTGAGAATAAAGCTTTCTCAATCTGGTACTACAAAATACTCAAAGAGAACATCAAAAATATTGTGACCTGCACAAAAAGCACTGAATATGTGCTGAAGTTTCTAACAGACTGCAAATTTAAAAGTTGCAGCTGCAAGTCATCACAAAATGATATAAAGAAGTAGGCTTTTGTAAAGAGCCCATTATGTGAGCACATCAATAATATCCTTCTCTTATTTAATATATTCAGTGCAGACTGTGGGTAAAATATCCCTTGATGAAGCAGCAGCATTACTATTGGTTGTGTGAGGTTCATTCTGTACTCTGAAGAGCTATCAAGCCATAGCACATTTCATCAGATTGAATGTAAGAACACACAATATATCTAACTTCCCTCTTACTTTTACAACTAGCCAGAGGCTTGAAGATTAATAAAACTGAATTCTTCCTTAGAAATCTTCTAATGAATTGGGTTTCTCTGCAATTGGGATGATCATATCATATTTTAGTCTCAGTCCTCCTCTCTGCTACAAATACAGTGGCAGTTTTATAACTTTATTTCATTTTTAGGTATACTTTCTAGCAGCTCTCCAAAAATGGCTCATCACTGATGTTTTTAATATTCACCTTCACAATATTAATTACATTAAACTACTTCTTTATTAATGTACATGTTCCATTGAAATTACATTGTAATTTTCACCTGATTAATGTCAACCTGTTAGAAAGTGTTTCTGGAAGGCATCATTAGTGGCCATAGTAGTGATTAAACTAAAATGAGGGTTAAATTAGGAAACACATTAATTACTAACTAGCCATTATCTAGAGAAAAGCCATTAACATACCGCAATATGTTAGGCTGTGACTCCAACAGCTGGGACAAATTTCAAATTTCATTTTTTTGCCCTTGATATTTTTTCAGTTACTTACGCCTAAGGGTTGCAAGTCCTCCTGTCTATAACACACATTATTTCCATGTGTGGCTCCTCCTCTTTTGATGGGAGAGCTAGTGTCCAGTCTACCAGCTATCCACTGCATCCAGCAACAATCATATTGGTATCATATTTTTCACTGATTCTACTGAAAACCACTAAAACCAATGTTCAATGCATCTTGCCTCAGTGATCTATCTACTGAGATCTGTCAGAAGTGAAAGTATAATCAACACAGCTCTTACTTGTGCAAAGCGTTCAGCATTTCTGTTCACTGTGAACTGGTAGGTCATGTTTGGAAACTGAATGCTGACAGGGAGGATGGAGACATTAAAATGAAGCATCACTGATCTTTCTGGGCCGTGAAACTCTGTGTCATTCACCAAAACATCCAACTGGAAGGAACGATGCTCTGTGACTGAAATGCTTTTATTCAGTACCAGTTCTGCAAAGGAAAAGATTAGTCTATTACTGACCCACGCTATCCACAAATGTATATTTTAGAATAATAGAATTATAGAATAGTTAGGGTTGGAAAGGACCTTAAGATCATCCAGTTCCAACCCCCCTGCCGTGGGCAGGAACACCTCACGCTAAACCATGTCACCCAAGGCTCTGTCCAACCTGGCCTTGAACATCACCAGGGATGGAGCATTCACAACTTCCCTGAGTAATCCATTCCAGTGCCTCATCACCCTTACAATAAAGAACTTCTTCCTTATATCCAATCTAAACTTCCCTTGTTTAAGTTTGAACCCATTGCCCCTTGTCCTATCACTACAGTCCCTAATGAACAGTCCCTCCCCAGCATCCTTATAGGCCCCCTTCAGATACTGGAA